>SMJT01000146.1:152239-203565 GCA_004349715.1 Crucihimalaya himalaica
AAGAGTGGCCGCTGAGTGAGGTCGGAAGTCGGACGGTGTGAACGATAAACGAACGTTGTGAATGATGAAGATGGACGTTTTGATGAAACGAACGAGCGAAAATGGAAGATGAACGATGATAGCTTGGCTTAGACAAGGATACAAGATCCGAATGTCTTAGACAAGAGCTTACTTGGTGCAAGGATGAAAATCCGAATACAACTAAGTAAGTGTTTGATCAAACAAAGTTTCATAGACTGTTTTTGATAAAAAGATGTTTGATAAAATGAAAGATGACATGTGGGAATACATATAGAGTTTGAAAATACTAGGAAATAACAACAACACACCTAGGAAATAACAACATAATTAATAATAAGTTTGAATAAGAAAAAAGGCTCCTCCTTGCTTTCAAAAGAAGAAGTATGGGCTGGATTCAACAAGGGGCCTTTTATTAAAGTGTTGTGAACAAGCCTCATTAAAACCTTGGTTGGAAAACCCAATTGGGACAAAACCAACCCAAGGGAAAAAGAGTGCAAGTCACAACACCTCCCTTGTCGAATTCTTAAGTTGCTTGTATCACAACCAGTGTGGTTGGATTAGCAAACTCAGATTGCCCTGGATAGATGATAGTAGCTTGTGGAAAGCTTGATGGAACTTCTTAATCTTGCGACCTTGTCATCACTCTGGGTGAATGCTTAAGTCTTCTTCGGTTTCTTCCTTAGCTTCCTCGGTACAAGTTCCGGATCAGTTGTGCTTCATCCTCCTTAGTCATTGAGCTAGCCATGATCACATCATCCTCTCCCACTTGAAAAGGATTTGACCTCAAATCTGGCTCATCTGCAAACTAAGGAAGCAAGTCAGAAATATTGAAACTAGACTCATGGTGTACTTACCTGAAGATCCAATTGGTATGCATTATTGTTGATCTTCTTGATGATTTTGAACGGTCCATCAGTCCGAGGCATCAGTTTGGACTTTCTTTCATTAGGAAACCTCTCTTTTCGCAAGTGTACCCAAACCAAATCTCCTTCCTAAAGGTCACTTCTTTTCTGCCCTTGTTAGCTTGTTGTTCATATAGCTTGGTCTTGTGCTCAATATTGGTCCGTGCCTTCTCATGCATATGCTTAACAAGTTCAGCTTTCTTTCTTCCATCCAAGCTAGTCCTTTCACTCACAGGTAAAGGCATTAAATCCAAAGGAGATATGGGATTGAACCCATAAACAAGCTCAAAAGGAGAAAACTTAGTAGCAGAATGTTTAGCATGATTATAAGCAAATTCTACATGAGGCAAACATTCTTCCAAGTCTTAATGTTCTTCTTAATCAGTGCACGCAACAAGGTAGATAGGGTTCTATTAACAACCTCAGTTGCCCATCAGATTGCGGATGGCATGTAGTAGAGAATAACAACTTGGTACCTAGCTTAGACCAAAGAGTCTTCCAAAAGAAACTAAGAAACTTAGGTATCTCTATCAGAAACTATAGTCCTAGGCATGCCATGCAATCTAACAACTTCTTTAAAGAACAACCTAGCAACATTCATAGCATCATCAGTCTTGTTACATGGTATAAAATGTCCATTTTAGAAAAATCTGTCCACCACAACAAAGATTGAATCTCGACCAGTCCTAGTTCTAGGCAAACCAACAACAAATCCATGGAAATGTCATGCCAAAGGATGCATAGGAATGGTAAAGGAGTATACAGACCGTGATTTTGCATTGTGGACTTAGACTGTTTACAAGTTGCACATCTTTCACATGCTTTCTCTACGTCTTTCTTCATATGCGGCCAATAGAAGTGTTCTTGCAAAACACTCAAGGTCTTAGCCACGCCAAAATGTCCCATTAATCCACCTGCATGAGCTTCCTTGAACAAACAAGTCTCTCAAAGAATGAATTAGGTACACACAATCTTCTCAAGAAGAGAAAATCCATCGGCTCTATAGTATTTACCACTTCCAAACTTCTCACAAGAAGCATAAAATATTTTTAAAGTCAATATTAGTGGCATATAATTCCTTAATATGCCAAAACCCAATAGCTTAGTTTCAAGAGAGGTTAAGAGAACATACCTCCGAGACAATGCATCGGCGACTACATTGTCCTTACCTTTCTTATACTTGATCACATATGGAAAAGTCTCAATAAATTCATCCATCTTGCATGTTCTTTTGTTAAGATATTTGCTGACCTTAAGGTGCTTGAGGGACTCGTGATCAGTGTGTATGACGAATTCTTTCGGCCAAAGGTAGTGTTGCCAAGTATGGAGAGCTCTCACCAAAGCATAGAGTTCTTTGTCATAAGTTGGATAGTTGAGTGTAGCACCTCCAAGTTTTCACTGAAGTAGGCAATTGGCCTTTTCTCCTGCATAAGGACAGACCAATACCAATCCCTGAGGCATCACATTCTATTTCAAAAGTTTTAGAAAAATCAGGGAGAGATAGGACCGGTGAATGAGTGAGTTTGTCCTTTAACGTTTGAATGCATTTTTTTTGAGCTTCTCCCATTTGAATCCGACATTCTTCTTGATTACTTCTGTAAGTGGGGCTGCTAGAGTGCTGAAATCTTTGACAAATCTTCGGTAAAACCAGCTAGACCGTGGAAGCTTCTTACTTCTCCAACAGTTTGTGGACTTGGCCATTCTTTGATCGCTTTTATTTTCTCCTCATCCACCTTTATGCCATCTGTACTCACAACAAAACCTAAGAAGACAAGGTTATCCGTTCCAAAAGTACATTTCTTAAGATTGGCATACAAGGTCTCCTTCCTAAGCACTTCTAAAACCATTCTCAAATGCTCAACATGCTCATCTAGTCCTTTGCTATATACTAAGATGTCATCAAAGTATACCACGACAAAATGTCCTATGAAAGCTCTTAATAACATGATTCATTAACCTCATGAAAAGTGCTAGGAGCATTAGTTAATCCAAATGGCATAACTAACCATTCATATAATCCGTGTTTAGTTTTAAATGCGGTTTTCCATTCATCACTTCTTTCATCCTAATTTGGTGATAGCCGCTCTTAAGATCTACTTAGAAAAGATACTAGAACCATGCAACTCATCAAGCATATCATCAAGTCTTAGGATAGGGTGGCGATACTTTACAGTGATATTATTGATGGCTCGACAATCACACACATCCTCCAGCTCCGTCCTTCTTCGGAACGAGCAAAACTGGAACAGCACATGGGCTCATGCTCTCACGGATATGCCCTTTCTCCATCAGCTCACTAACTTGTTGTTGAAGTTCCTTAGTCTCCAACGGATTGGGTCTATAGGGCTGGTTTGTTCGGTAAAGAGGCTCCGGGTATGAAATCGATTTGATGTTCATGCCTCTGATTGTGTGGTAAGCCTTGTGATTCTCATCTGGAAATATATCTTTAATTCCTGCAAAAGAAGTTTGATTTTGTTAGGCAATGCCGGCAGTAGGATCATTCAAATTTAAACAACCTTAAAAAACAAGTAAAAATTAGGAAGATGACTCCCTTTGAATTAGTGATCAGAAGGTTGGTTGGTTGCTTAGCTTTGGCTTTGGCTTTAGCTTGTTCTCTACTCTTCTTAAGACTGATCTGATCCTGGTGTACCTCTTGAGGAGTCAATGGCGCCAGAACATTTTGTCTTCCCTTATAGTAAAACGAGTAGCGATTGGTGTAGCCATCATGCATAGCCTTTCGTCTGATTGCCAAGGCCTTCCAACAGTATGTGTCCAGCATCCATAGGTAATACATCACAAAGAATCTGATCTTCATAAGTTCCAATAGAGAAAGGCACCACAACTTGATTTTCCACCTTTAATTCTCCTTCATCATTAAGCCATTGTAGCTTATACGCTTGTGGACGTTTCTGAACTGTTAACCAAGCTTCTCCACCATTGATTCACTTGCCACATTGGTACAGCTACCTCCATCAATGACTAAATTGCACACTTTGCCTTGTACCATGCAACGGGTGTGAAACAAATTTTCTCTTTGATCATTCTCGTCGCTTTGTTTTGAGATTCAAAGTCCTTCTAGTGACCAACAACTCTCCATTGACTGGCATCTCAACTTGCTCTTCTGATTCAGTATGCTCTTCCTCAGATTCAAGCTCACCATTCTCCTTAATCACAATTAAACGCTTGTTAGAACACTCATTGAGTAGTGGCCGAATCCCTTGCATTTGAAGCATTGTATGTCTCTGGTTTTGGACGTGGAAGCCCTTTCTTTACTCTTTAGATTCTGGTCTTCAACCTTAGGCTTTGCAAATGATTTCAGATCCTTGTAAGAACTTGATCTTCATCCCTTTGATAGCTAGGCTTGCTTACACCAAAACTGTTTTTGTAGCTTCTCTCTTTACTTGCTTTTCAAACATGATAGCCTTGTGTAGCAACTCCTCTAGCTCCACATAATGTTGAACCTCAAATCTGTCCTGGATCTCTCTATTAAGACCTCCTAAAAAATCTGGCCATGGTAGCCTCACTGTCCTCTTGAATATCTGCTCTAAGCAACAAGGTTTCCATCTCCTTATAGTACTCTTCTACCGATCTAGTTCTTGAGATAGGTCCTAAGCTTAAGGTGAAGCTCCTATGGTAATGACTAGGTACAAACCTTCTCCTCATGATGATTTTCATCTGGTGCCACGACTCTATAGGTAAATCCCAGCCCTTCGCTAGAAGTAACCAATTGATCCCACCAACTTAGAGCATAGTCTTTAAATGCGGTTGGGGCTATTCTAACCTTGTTTTCCTGGGTGTACTCCTACAATCAAAGACTATCTCTATCTTTTTCTCCCATTCTAAGTATTCTCAGGATCATTGGTGCCATGGAAGGACGGAACTTTGATCTTAAGGCCGGAAAAAGGATCACGAGAGTTAAGCTGGACGTTCTTTAGGCATCCGATCATCTTGTGGTCTTCTTCTCCTAGATTGGTTTGACCTAGAGGAGTGACTATATTTACTGCTCAGCATCAGTAGGTGGCTGTTTTCCTGTAGTCGGTCATTGACGATCTTTCTATCTCAGCTCTCATTTTGCCATACTCTCATTCATCATGGCTTTAAAGGGAATCGAGAAGTTGTTTGTTAGAGTTTGAGGATTCCTCTCCATTGTCAGTTTCCATCATGGTACCTGACAAATTCAGTCCAATAAACAAGTCACTTGTTCATAGATATGAAAGCACAAATCAAAAAAACAAAAAAAATGACTCTTCAAATGACAACAAACTCTCTTAAACCCGAAACTGACTGTTCGACTAAATCTGACAAAATAAATTATCAAATCACAACGAAAAATTCTGGAAACAATTTTGCAAAATACTAGACTCAATTTCGATTCAAACACAGTTGGATTCGCAATTTTATCTATTACCAAATAATTATGAAAACTCGAACAAGATGACAGACGGAAAGACACCAATTGTGTAGAATTCCAAAAGAAAAAATGAAGCATGAACTGTGAAGGATTTCGAATTAGAAAAAAACAAACCTGGTCACAAAGCTTGCTCTGATACCACTTGATGTGATCCTAATGGAAAGGATCGAACTGCCTAGGATGACTTTGTGGAGTTTGTGTGTTTTCGGAAGTAGAATGGTTTGGAGTCACCAATAGATAGATTTGCGGAAGTATGAACGTCTTGGGATGGCTCCAAAGGTGTGGAATAGACTCTTGGATGTGAAGTGATAGGTCACGAACGGTGGAGGTGAATGGACAAGCGAACGAACGAACGAACGAGTGGCCGGCTGAGTGAGGTCGGAAGTCGGACGGTGGTGAACGATAAACGAACGTTGGTGAATGATGAAGATGGACGTTTTGATGAAAACGAACGAGCGAAAATGGAAGATGAACGATGATAGCTTGGCTTAGACAAGGATACAAGATCCGAATGTCTTAGACAAGAGCTTACTTTGGTGCAAGGATGAAAATCCGAATACACTAAGTAAGTGTTTGATCAACAAAGTTTCATAGACTGTTTTTGATAAAAAGATGTTTGATAAAATGAAAGAGATGACATGGGGGAATACATATAGAGTTTGAAAATACTAGGAAATAACAACAACACACCTAGGAAATAACAACATAATTAATAATAAGTTTGAATAAGAAAAGAAGGCTCCTCCTTGCTTTCAAAAGAAGAAGTATGGGCTGGATTTCAACAAGGGGCCTTTTATTAAAGTGTTGTGAACAAGCCTCATTAAAAACCTTGGTTGGAAAACCCAATTGGGACAAAACCAACCCAAGGGAAAAAGAGTGCAAGTCACAACACCTCCCTTGTCGAATTCTTAAGTTGCTTGTATCACAACCAGTGTGGTTGGATTAGCAAACTCAAGATTGCCCTGGATAGATGATAGTAGCTTGTGGAAAGCTTGATGGAACTTCTTAATCTTGGACCTTGTCATCACTCCGGGTGGAATGCTTAAGTCTTCTTCGGTTTCTTCCTTAGCTTCCTCGGGTACAAGTTCCGGATCAGTTTGTGCTTCATCCTCCTTAGTCATTGAGCTAGCCATGATCACATCAGTACCGGTGATCAACATTGTGGTTTTGATCATACTTGTTATCTTCTGTCATCGCCTATGTGGCTTACTAGAATGTTAAGAGGATAGATAATGACAAGCTGGCCGGTGTGAGGCAAGCATGACCAAATACCATCTTGTAATGATAAAATTGCTTTGTTTTTTACTTTTCGTGTTTGAATATGTTAAATAGGGATGATGATGATCGCTCTTGTAGAGTTTTTGTTGTAATTAGTTACTCCTCGGGGGAATTTGAAAACATATGTTATGCATTTTAAATAAAGTAGAAAATCATTTAGATTGATACCTAAAATTCAAAGTTAACCAAGAATGGTTCGTCAAAGGATTTTCAATTACCTTCAATGGTAACACTTCATTTTGAATTTATGGTTTCATCTTCACGACTAAGTTCTGGACTCAACCTACTTATTGTTTGTTCTTCCATTGTGAGGTTCTCCAAACACAAAGGTAGATTCAAATCCTCTCCTTTGATGGTACCATTGACGTAAAGAGTCAATAACGTTTTCACAACACTTCCACTTAACCGAACAGCACAAGGAATATCTGACCACACTCCTAACGGATCATTGTCACGAGTCTGAACCAAAAGTGAGTATTCAGAGTGGATAAGAGATGGATGGTGACGGCATGCCACGAAATCCACACCATATTGTAACCCTGATCCCAAAACCTAGTTCTTCGATCGTAAATGTGAATAAGCTTTGTAAGAAAATGGGAAGTTTGGTCTTTTTGATTTCATATACATCCATGTGTCTATTTCATTCTACAAGCAGCGACCTTGAAGAGAGATTTTGATGCATTTGAGATTGTAGAACAAAAATGAAGCTTCTTCAGGCGACCTCGAACTATTTTTGTGAAATCTTCACGACTCAGTCTTCAAGCGATTTTGAAGCAGTAAACAAAATTCTATAACCACGTATTACGCAAAAGATGAATGACCTCCTTATTTCTATTCCTTCTCATGAGGAGATCCGTTTAGCTCTTTTTGACATAAATCCGAAGAAAGCTCCAGGACCTGATGGTTTTTCAGCTAGTTTTTTCCCATCTTTTTAGAACTCTATTGGACTCGATCTTGTGAAAGATATCCAAGCTTTCTTTCTCTTGGGCTCCCTACTAGTCAAAACGCTACCAATGTTAGACTTATCCGGAAAGGATCGATGCCTAATAGGGTAGCGGACTACATGCTTATTGCGCTCTACAACACTTACTACAAATTTGTAGCAAAACTTCTCACAAAGAGACTCCAACCTATCCTACCAAGCCTAATTTCAGAAACACAATCAGCTTTTGTACCGGGACTACCAATTGTAGACAATGTTCTAATTACCCACGAGACTCTTCACTACTTACACACGTCTACGGCTAATGTTTTTGGCTCAATGGCTATTAAGATGAATATGAGTAAGGCTTATGATCGAATCGAGTGGGGTTTCTCTGAAAGCGATTTTAGTCAGGCTTGGGTTCCATGATATATGGATTAATTGGATTATGCAATGTGAACGACAGTGTCATATTCCTTCATCATTAATGGTGCTCCACAGGGGCTTGTGGTTCCTTCTAGGGGATTAAGACAAGGATATCCTCTTTCACCTTATCTCTTTATACTTTGTATTAAAGTTCTGTCAGGTTTGTGTTATAGGGTGCAACAGGCGGGCCACCTGACATGCATACGAGTTTTTCTCAATAGTCTGCGAGTGAGCCATCTTTTGTTTGCCGATGATACAATGTTTTTCTGAATGACAAATCAGTCAAATTGTGAAGCCCTGGTCTTGGTTTTAACAAAGTATGAGGAAGTCTCAGGACAATGTATTAATTATGCTAAGTCCTTAGTCACTTTTTTCTCGAAAACTCCAAGAAGGTAGAAACAAAAGGTCATGAACATGCTTGGCATTCATACTGAACCAGGAACCGGAAAATATATAGGACTATCTTAAGATTTTGGACGAAAGAAGCGTCATATTTTTGCATAAATTGTAGACTGGGTGCACCAACAATCCCGGTCTTAGACGTCGAACTTCTTATCCCCAGCTAGCAAACAATTTCTTTTGAAGGCGATCCTCTCAGCAATGCCTACCCATTCCATGACTTGTTTTAAGTTACCTGTCTCAATATGCAAACAGCTGCAATCTGTGCTTACTCGTTTTTGGTGGGACAACAAAGTAGATAAGAGGAAAATGAGTTGGGATGTAACGGCACGCCCAACCAATGTTGGAGGATTGGGTTTCAGGGATTTTGAAACCTTTAATGATGCTTTACTAGCTAAACTGGGCTGGAGATTGCTACAAGCTCCAGATTCTTTGTTTGTAAAGGTTTTGCTAGGCAAATATTGTTTCAACCTCCTTTATGGAGACTAATATTTCAACAAATCATTTTCATGGGTGGAGAAGCTCGCTGGTCGAGATATTTTGAAACTTGGGTTAGGTTGGCGTGTAGGGATGGCTCTACCATTAAAGTTGGTACGGATCCTTGGTTGTCAACATGGGTCTCTTTGGTTCCATATGGTCCTCCTACGTTAGAAGGAGTTGATTTAACAGTTGCAGATTTTAGAGAATCAGATTCAAATCAGTGGGATTGGGAGAAGGTAAGACTTTTTTTACCTCAGTATGAGGCGGTGATTAGGCTTCTTCCGACAAGAGCTGCAAGACGGGGTGATGCTCTTAGTTGGCTGCCTGTTAAGAATGGAGACTCTACATGATCAGGGTATGGTCTTAGGTCCACTTTTGATATAAACGAAGCTGAAAAAGCCTTTGGTTGGCAGAAGCTCATTTGGCGGTCTAAATCTCTCTCTAAAATTTGACATCTTCTGTGGCGTGTAGCACGAAATGCTTTGCCGGTAGAGGTTACTTTAGCATGGCGTGGTATCACCACTACCAATGCTTGTCCCAGATGTGTAGAACCGGAGTTCGTACTACATGTTTTCCGAAATTGTTCTTTCGCTTAAGAAGTTTGGGGCTTGGTACCCATGACAAGACAACCTTATAGCTTTATTTTGGCTTTAGCATGAAGTATTAACTTACCGCCTGTTGGTTTGTTAATTCTGTTATTTCCTTGGATTTGCTAGAATATTTGGACTGCTAGGAATAAATTGGTCTTCGAGGGTAAAATTTTTACCCCGCGGATATTGTTTCAAAATCGGTAATGGATGCAAGGATATGGGCAGCAGCGCAAGACAATTTGTCTAAGATGTCAGTAGCTACTACTAATAGATCATCGGTTTCAGCTATATCTCCGCTTGCACGAGTTTCTTGCTTTGTTGATGCGGCATGGGATGTGGCTTCTCATAGATGCAGACTGGGATGGATTATTCAATCCAATGCAACTCATGATGAGATTCTAGAAAGCTCTACTCGAAGGGATGTATCATTTGCTTTAATGGCTGAGGCTTGGGTAGTTTGGGAAGCCTTAATGGCTCTTAAAGAACAAGGTTTTGAAGAGATACAAGTCTTCTCAGATTCGTTATCCTTGATTCATATTTTGAATTCTGGAGCCTCTCACAACGATATCTTTGGTATCCTTGAGGACATTAGGGAACTTTCTAAGGAATTTAGATCTATCTCTTTTTCTTATGTTTCGAGAACAAATAATTCCAAAGCTGATTCTATAGCTAAGTCAGCTCTTGTATCCTTTGATATTTGAATGGAATAAAATTAGTTTGATGACCAAAAAAAAAGAAGAAAGAAAGCTTCTTCAAACGATAACTGAATGCATTTCTTCAATTTTTCTGTAGATAGAATGAGTTTGCCAAAACAACAACGGTCGACAAGCTCAGCTTGCTCTGGCTCAACCGCTAGAAGCACATTGCAACTCAAGAGGGTACCCAAGGACTCTGTGTTGGCTAGAGAAATCTGGAGCTCTGATACTGAATATGAAATAGGTTCTTCTAGAGCTTTTGCTTCAACACCTTTCCATTTCCATGTCGGCCCAATGGAATTAAACTGGATATATAGCATCAAAAATTGTACTTTTTGACCACAAAGAAAGAAACAAAAAACATAATATGTTGAACAAAAGATAATAATTGTAAATGCTTTTACTTAATTACTAACTACAACTCATATAGTCTAGGAACTCATATAAACATTGTATTCACATATCTTGTATAACCCAAGTAAGAACTGGATTAAGCTAAATTAAGAACTTTTGATATTTGGTTAAAGTTCTGCTAACAAAACCCGCAAACAACATTATCAATAAATCAAGCCAACATGAGATGAATACCAAGAAACTAGCATAGAATACTGAAATCAAAGCAACAAGAAGAGAGAAAACAACAAAGCTCAAAAAAATTATTTATCAATCAAATTAGTGTGGTGTCAAGTCTTAAACAAAACCCATAATTCAATTTCATCACTCATCAACCATGGAAGCAAGAAAAAGAGGTTATTTTTTTCTTCTTTTCTTATTTCATTGATGCTAAATTTAACTATCTAGATTATGCTCTAGAATATTTTTTTTAGGGCACTAAAAATGCTAACGAATCAATGGATCTAGCCTAGGTGAGCAAAATGTCCTTAGCCAACGAGAGTTGATGCTAAAGCTCTTGTGAACATATTAAACATATTCATAATTATTGCTTGTATTCCTAATGACAAAGGAGAGTTTAGTTGCTAGGAATTACTTTGCATATGTAGTTATTTCATGCAAAAATAGGATAACTCATATTTACTTTGCTTCTTTACAATCCAAAAAAAATCCTTTATGCCCAATGCTTTTTCTAATTGATTTTAGTTTATTTAAATTGTTTAGCTTGTTGGAAAACCGATAAAACACTATCGCATCCTGTCTTCATTTGAGTCACCATAGTCCATAGTGCATAAGTATTGGTCCTAATGGATATGACCCCATAATTACTATCGCGTTTGTTTCTGTACACTTGCGGCATTAATCTTTGGTAAAACTTTATCGTTAACAAGTGTTTGGTGCCATTCCCGGTGGTCTATTAACGAGTGTCTTTGGATTCATGGCTTAAATTTTGTCCAGGAATTTTTTTTGGATGTTATTCACTACTGATTTTCTCTCTTTTTATTGGTTGATGGTTTATGCAAAGGAGGAGTCAAGGATCTTAGAATTTGCTTCAACCTGACAACGCCAAAATTGCGCGAATCGAGAGAAAGGGGAGAAAAAGCAAAAAGAACAGATCGACAGAGCACATTCCAGAAGTAGCTGGTCCCAACGGATGTGAAAATATGGGAGTGAACATTATGGGGAATGTGCAACAACCAATTAGTGCTAATCTGCAACCAATCGGTATTATCGGTATTGGTACACTTGTTCAACCAATTGGTAACAATTAATAACTGATTAGTTTGCTGCAAACTAATTAGTTGAGAGTACTATGGGAGAATACAACGCAACCAAATGGTATTATGTTGCTAGAGCCGCTATTCACCCTCCACTCCCGCGGAGGCAAGACTATTGTATCGAGCCCGAGAAGATTCAGTTGGTGAAGCAGAGTGTCTCAAATGATCATGCATCTGAGAACCTCATGGATCATGTTCAGATTTTTTACGACTTGTGTGGAACGACCAGAGCTACTGATTTTCCTCAGGACCACCAATTTCTTACTCTTTTCAAGTTCTAGTTAGGAGATAACGTAGCTAGGACGTTGAGGCTTCTAAAGCCATGATCAATCACCATGTGTGATCAGTGTAGAGATCAATTCATCAACCATTTATACCCGAAGTCCAAGACCACTGCATTGAGGAACAAAAACTCGACTTTCTAACTGATCCAATCCTTTAGAGAGTAAACTTCAGATGATGATGCAGCAACTTATAGACATCCATAAGAAGAATGTTGAGATTAATAACGCAATGGTGGACGGGATGTACACCTGTTTGAATGGAAAGATTGCAACAATGAGTACCCATGTAGGCATATTAGAGAATCAAATCCCTCAAGTTGCATCTATTGCTAGGGAAACTCTAGGTGTGCTACTAGGGAAACCAGAGGGAAATCCTAGATAGCAACTGAATGATGTGGCAGTCGAAGAAGAGAATGTTTCAATAATAAAACCGATTAGAATCAAATGAAAACCGATCGATTTCCTGTGACCTTAATAACTAAAGAGTTAAACCCTATAACCGATTAATTAGATGTCATAGTTAGAGTGAATTCGGTTCAGTCTGATCCTTACACTATAGTGATTGAAGAAGAGGGTAGCACTTTTTTATTCTTAGAATTGGAGTAGACATAATTCCATTGGTATAATTCGGGACCCCAGATATTTTTAATCCATCTAAATAAGACTAATATGATCATCCAAGTTTGTAGTAGCAGCCATCCACGTTCAAGCCAAGATTCCTTACCCTCGTTATGTTGATAAAGTGATCGCGTAAGGAAAGGTGAAGCAGTTTAAGGAAGTGATGGTGAGATCACTAAGAATATGAATTTGAGGAGGGTAACGAGAACCTCCCTAACATCAAAGAGGTTTCAAGTGTGTAAAGACAAGAGAAAAAGGCTTGGAAAAACTTAGAAAGAAGTTGATGAAGGAGAGGAAGTCATTAACAAGGTTTCTAAAGCTTGAAGATCCTAAGAAATTTGATGTTCTGTGCTTGGTTCTTGGGGTGGATTTTAGGGACTCACTTTGTGACACCAGTTCTAGCGTACACCTCATGTCACTTTCTGTCGTTAAGGGCCTAGGGTAGTAGACTTTCAGAAACCTCCATGCACCTTGAAGTTTGTGAATGCCTACGTCATTAAGCCATAAAGTTTCTTGTTTAACATTAGTGTGATAATCAGACATTGTTTAGTCCCTAAAGACGACCATGTTGTCAAGATGGTGGGCGGTTCTGATATGCCTTTGATCTTGGGGAGTTTCTCCACGTACTTGGAGATGTTGTGGACAAGTTGAGGAAGCAGTTTTATTTCCATCTAGTGGATAACACGATTCATTATGCACTTGCCCCATGTAACATTTCTCAGGCATCGTTGGTGGACAAGAATGGGGAGGGGAAGATGGGAACTTGTATGCTGGTGAGTTGAACCACTAGAATACACGCCACTGTTTGCCGCCCATCTCACCCGTGGGCCCATAGAATTTTTCCTCAAGGATTTGCCTAGAAAGAAGAAAAAAGACAGATCTCAGATTATAAGTTTAGGATATTTTTGGAGCAGACAAGAAGTTCACCTTCTCGATTGGAGTTTGAAGACTTGTGGAAGCAGAGATACTTCTAGAAGTTGTTTGATGACAACAAAGAGACCTTGGAAGAAATTCAGATTATGTTGGGTCGACGACCTATTTTCATATGATAACTATCATATCACGACCGAACTCTCCTGAACTCTCTTGAACTTTGCCATTCTAGAGTTGAATACTAAGATCAAGATATAAAGCACTTCTTTTATTAGCTTTAGAAAACTTACTCAAAAACTAAAGCTTCTCAATCTTACTCTCAAATCTCTTAAAGGTATACCACACCTTGGCAACTCTTTATATAATGAGAGTTATAAACAATTTCCTTATTTCTTAAATAGGTAAACTTTCATATTTAGATAACTCCTAAAAAGAACTAATCCTAATCCTTTTACTAAGCATTACTTGGTAGGATTTAGGATATCTTCCTTTTCCTTCAAGCTTATCCCAACAATCTCCCCTTTAAGCTTGACTTCCTTCTCTAACACACTATGAACTCCAATGTGGTTTCTCATTTCCTTGAACTTGTTTTTAGCAAGTGCTTTGGTTAGAATGTTAGCTCTTTGTTCAGTCCCGGGAACATGTATAACTTCAACTTGACCATTTTCAACACATTCTCTTATGAAATGGTATCTCCGATGAATGTGTTTGCTGCGGCCGTGGAAGACTGGATTCTTAGTTAATGCAATTGCAGACTTGTTATCAACTCTTATTGTCACCTTTTCACACACTGTACCAATGATCTCTGCAAACAGTTCTTGGAGCCAAATAGCTTGTTTAGCTGCCTCTGTTGCTGCCATGAATTCAGCTTCACAGGAAGATAGAGCCACCACTTGTTGCTTTTGGGAACACCATGTGATCGGGCATTCATTAAAATAGAAGACATGACCAGCAGTACTCTTCCCATCATCAATGTCCACACTCTGGCTACTGTCATTGTATCCTATTAATCCCAATTGAGATCCTTGCTTGAAATGAAGGCCATGAGCAAGTGTTCCTCGAAGGTACCTTAAGATCTGTTTTAGTGCAGCTCCATGTGACTCTTTTGGTTCCTGCAAATATCGACTTAATATCCCTAAAGAGTATGAGAGATCAGGTCGAGTGTGGAGCAAATATCTAAGACATCCAATGTTTCTTCTATAGAGTTGTTCGTCAATACGTCTCGGATCTTGCGTTTTTGAGAGTTCCAAACCGGGTTCCATTGGTGTAATTGCTAAGTTGCACTCACTCATTCCAGCTCCTTCTAAGATCTTTTTTTGCATATTGTTCTTGTCTTAACACGATCCCATTCCTTTCTTGGAGCACTTCAATACCGAGATAGTAAGTAAGCTTTCCTAGATCACTCATATCGAATTTTCCCGCCATTCCTTTCTTGAATTCAAGTATCAATCCTAGGCTGGAACCTGTGACAATTAAATCATTCACATAGACTCCCACGATAAGAAGGTGTCATTTGTTCTGTTTTCTGTACAGAGAGGGTTCTTTGGAGCATCTTTGGAAATCCATATCACCAAGAATTGTATTGAGCTTGGTGTTCCATGCCCGAGGTGCTTGCTTAAGGCCATAGAGTGCTTTATGGAGTTTGTAAACCTTTTCTTCACTGCCCTTGATTACAAATCCTTCTGGCTGAGTGACATAAACATCTTCTTTTAAGTCTCCATGGAGGAACGCAGTTTTCACGTCTAGATGGTGAATTTCCCAACCATTTGATGCTGCTAAGGCAATAATAAATGATATATCATGGTTTTAGAGTCTTTCCTTTAGTTTTAGAGTCTTTCAAGTTCTTTTCAAGATACAGACGCATATGGAGCTAATTGGAGAATTTGGAGGCTTTTTGAAGCAATCTGGAGTTGAAGCCGTTCGGGAACAAGCTCAGCATCGATTGACACTATGAAGCATCGATTCACACCATTCGTTTGAGAGTCCCACGACCAAAACACCAAGCATCGATCGATACCACTTACAGTATCGGTCGATGCCAGTGACCAGAACGCAAAGAAAACCCGAAGATCATTCATAAGCTTTCCTTATTTTTCGAGATAGACTCCTAAACGTTTTTGAACAATATAATTAGGTTTTTGAGCCTCCTTAGAACAGATCGGGATATCTTGTGACCTTGTGATTTCTAGAGAGAGAGTTTTTCTGCAACTAAGTTTTGGATAAGAATTCTTGAACCTTCTTTGTATTCTTACTTTATTTCAAATCTTAATTATGATATCTATTCTATTCATGATGTTTATTGTTTGCACCATGTCTGAGTAGATCCCTTGTTAGGATTAGGGTTGCTTAAGGGTATTTGATGAATTGTTAGATTTGACTTGATTGTTAGGGAATAATCTATAGAGCTTTTCACCTGGACTTGAGATTAATGCTGATTTTAGCCTCGCGAACTAGAATCTGATTTTAGGTTGATTGATTGGCACGACAGTGTGATTGATTGCCTGATCTAGTGTTTGGTGAGCAAAAGCCCTATTCGCAAAGGAATTTGGTTTAGGGATTTTGTGAACAATTGAACTTGAACTTTAATGCTTGTTTAAATTCATAGAATTTGCAAAGGAATTTGGAATTCTAGGTTTAGGCATAGATAGTTTTCATAACGACAGTTAGTTTACTTTACATCTGTGTTTCAAGTTTGAAAGCGGAGCTTAATTTATTCTTGACAATTGATTTGATTGATAATTCTGATTGCCTGCTAGTTTCCCTAAGCCTAGCGTTTTCCTCCATTGATTTATATCCTTGATTTAATTGTTTTGTTGTTTTTGATTTCATCTATTTTGCTTAGCTTAGTTCATATCTCTAGATCTATTGAGTGTCATCTTGAGTCTTTGTGGTTCGACCCCTAAAATACTATAGCAACTGCTTAGATACTTTTAGGGTATTAGATTTGAGCACATCAATAAACCGAATTGTTTCAATCCGAGCTACTGGAGAAAATACCTCATCAAAGTCAATCCCTTGTCGTTGTACATAGCCTTTTGCCACAAGTCTGGCTTTATATTTGTTGATGCTATTATCCGAGTTGCGTTTTACTTTAAAGATCCATTTTAAGCCGATTGGCTTCACTCCAAGAGGTAGCTCAACTAGACTCCATGTTCTGTTTTTTGTTATTGAGCTGATCTCTTCTTCACAAGCATCTCTCCATATTTTCAACTCACTTGCTTCTTTAAAATCCCATGGCTCCTCATTAATTGTCAGTAGAAGATTTTCTCCTCCTACTTCTGCTAATAGCACATAGTCATTTAGATAGCTTTGTCTGTTGATTTGTCTTTCTGATCTTCTCAGAACCGGCTGCTGTTCTTGTTCTCCCATGTCTTCTAGTTCTCTTTCAGTTTCTGATTCATTAGCAGTTTCTTCGTCAACAACAGTGTCACTGCTTTCATTATCCTCTCTGTTTTCCTCTGTTTCGTCACTATTTTTACTTCTTCTTATGCCCTTGTTACCAAACTTGCCAAAGCTGAGAGTAAACATCCATGATTTTTCAGATGTTTCTTCTGACTTATTCCACTTCCAGCTCTTATACTCATCAAACACCACATCCCTACTCACTGTAATTTTTTGATTTTTCGGATCTAGAAGTCAATATGCTTTGGAGCCAGGTTTTGTGCCGAGATATACAAGCATTCTTGACCTATCATCAAGCTTCTTCAGATGTGGAACTTCGACTTAGTATATCCAATACATCCAAACACACGGAGATGTTCTATATTCGGTTTCCTATTCTTGAAAACTTCATATGGTGTCTGATTGATTAGTGCTCTTGTTCCTACTCTGTTAATAATGTAGGTAGCATGTCTTACCGCCTCTACCCATAGATAATTAGGCATGCTCATGTGTTTTAAAATGCTTCGAGTCATCTCTAACAGAGTCCTATTCCTTCTCTCCACAACTCCGTTTTGTTGTGGAGTGTAAGGTGTTGTTAGGTGTCTGATGATGCCTTCTCTCTCACAGAAGTTCTGAAAATCTTGAGAAGTAAACTCTCCTCCTCTGTCTGTTCTGAATGCTTTTATGGTAGTCCCGGATTCATGTTCTACTGTTGCCTTGAACCCCTTGAATTTTTCAAACGCCTCACCTTTCTCCTTCAACAGAATTGACCACATGTACCGTGAGTGATCATCAATTAATACAAATATGTACCTCTTGTGCGTAGCTGTAGAAGGTGAAATTGGTCCGCAGAGATCCCCATGAACAAGTTCTAGTACTTGTGTTGCTCGGTAAGAGGTTGCTTTCGGGAATGCTTGCCTTGCCTGCTTACCAAGTAAGCAGGATGCACATGTTTCCTTCTCTTTTGGTACACTTGATATTCCAACAACTAGTTCTTTTGTCACCATTGTTTTCATAGTTTCAAGGCTGATGTGTCCCAATTGTGCATTCCACAGATTTGAATCACTTGAAGTTATAAGTTGTAAGCACTTTGTGTTTTCCACCTCCAGTTATGTCTTGTACAGCCTATTCCTTGATCGTCTCGTCCGTATCAGAAGTTTCCATCTCAATCATGTAATGTGAGATAGTCTTCTTTCATTCTGACATCACACCTGGATTCAGTAGCTTGTCCCAAGCTTATGATATTGCTCTTGAGATCCGGTATGTAGTAAACATTTGTCAGTACCTTTCTTTCTCCTTCTTTGGTTATGAACAGAATCGACCATTTCCCTTTTATTTCAATGCGTGAATTGTCTCCAAATCGTACTTTTCCTGTGACCAAGTGATCAATTTTGCAGAACCGAGCATGATTTCCTGTCATATGATTGCTGGCACCGTTGTCTAGATACCATATCTTGTCTGAGCATTCTTCAAACTGATCTGGCTTCACGTTTTTCTCATTGAGGTATACAACTTTGTGCATCATAAGTGAATCAGCCTCATGTGTTTGATCTTCTTTCTTTTCAAAATTTTCTTGAGCTTGAATTAGTTTGAGTAGACGGTCTGGACAGTTGGATGCATAATGTCCAGTCTTGTCACACTGGTAGCATGTGATTTAATATTTGTCCCTCTGTTGATAATTCCCTCGTCCCCGACTTCTTCCTCTGCCACGGTTCAGTCCCCTTCCTCTGTCTCTCTCTTGGGAGTAGTCGTATGATTGTGAATCTGAGCTAACATACATAAGTTTACTGTCTTGTGATTCTTCCTCATCACAAACTCGTTCTTCATAGGTCTTTAATCTCCCAACAATATCTTCAAAAGTCGTTGTTTTGAGATCAAGGACTTGTTCAAGAGCTACAATTATATGTATGTATTTCTTTCTTGGTAAGCTTTTAAGAAATTTCTTAACAATCTTTGTTTCTTCCATGGTTTCACCCAGGGATGCTGATTTTGTAGATAATTCTGAGACTTTGTGATATGCTCAAATATAATACCCTAAAGTATCTAAGCAGTAGTTGTAGTATTCTAGGGGTCGAACCACAAAGACTCAAGAATTCACTCAATAGATATTAAGACTCGAATTAAGCGAAGCGAACAAAGTAATGCAGGAAATAAGCAGCAGAATATAAGAGTTGTAAGATAAATTGAGGAAAAACGCTAAGCCTAGGGAAACTCGCAGGTAAATCAGAATTGCAGGTAAATCAGAATTGCAGGTAAATCAGAATTGCAGGTCAAATAGAATGTCAAGAGGATAATAAGCATTGTTTTTGAACTTGAAACACAAATGTAAAATCAACCAACCGTCGCTACGAAGATTATCTATGTCTAAACCTAGAATTCCAAATTTCTTTGCAAATCCTATGAATTCAAACAAGCATTAATGATCAGGTTCAATTGTTCACAAAATCCTAAACCAAATTTCTTTGCGAATAGATGTTTTGCTCATCTAACACTAGTTCAAGCAATCAATCACACTTTCGTGCCAATCAAACAACCTAAGATCAGATTCTAGGTCATGAAGCTAGAATAAGCAGTACTGGACTGTCGATACCAGGACTGTGTGCTCGGCAGACTGGACTGTCTTCACGAAAACTGGCATAACTTTTGATCGCACCGTTAGAATGGCCTCAAACCACTTCCAAATGAAAGCTAAGTCATTGATCTATCTTGTATCCAAATTTCAGCTCAATCCAACGGTGGGAAATTATCTTGTATCTAGAATGCTCCAATATCTCCAATTATGCTCCAAACGTGCCAAAACCTGAAAAGACTCAAAAAGACTACAAAAACACTAGAAGGACTCTGAAAACAAGACATATATCATGGCTAAAAACGGGTAAAAACCATGATATACCAACTCCCCCAGACTTAGCCTTTGCTTGCCCTCAAGCAAACAGAAAGCTAAACTAGTGAAAGAGGTTTGAAAACATGGAGACTCACCTGTTCTTGAGACATCGCAATGACCCTTTTTCCAAACTTTCCTGATATCACCTAATCAGTTTCAGATCTAACCACCATGTACTTCTCCATAGACAATCGCAGCTTCCCAGACTACACACATTATCTCACAACATCATCCAACCAAACCTTCATCGCCAGTTTCATCGCTGTAATCAATGTTCAAGAACCTTCTAGATTCTTTCCCATACACTATCTTGACAAAAGAACCACCCAAATTACACACTTTTGATATTGTTTTCCTCTCCCTCAGACTTATCTCTTTTTATGTTCTCTTTATATTTTTTTATTTTCGCTTGTCATATACAAATCAAGGTTTGAGACGCAAGTATTGATGGTGTTTACCACCGAATCTCCGGTTCTCCCCTCTCAAAGTATCAAAAGTCTTAGACGAATAATGGGGTCTCGGGAAATGTTCCTATCCTTTGCTTTAGACCTTTGTGTGATCATTCCTTACCCAAGTAGAATAATGGGATCACAAGAAGTGTTCCTAGCCCTCTACTCGGCGGAAATCATCTCATCTTTCATGCATTTTATGTATCAACGTGTGTCAAGGGAGAGGTATACCATAATTTTCAAACACGTGGGTTCCTTTGTCAGATATGAATGATGAATCAAGTTCTGTGAACACCAACCTCAGAAATGAAGTGCAAAATTTTGGCTCAGGATTTAGAAGAAATATGCTGCAGACATGGGTGTCTTCTAGTCAACTGGTCAGTCTTTGGATTTTTCATTAGTCGATCTAGAACTGATTCTGTAACACTGGTCACTCAAAAGCAAGGTCAAAACAAAAGATTCGAGAAAAAGATCATAATCTCCAACAGGTTTTGACTCAATAAAACAAATTTGACACAAAAATAGACTGAATCTAAGAAAAACGAGCACAATGTCAGCGACTACCTCCCCCAGACTTAAACAACACTGTCCCCAGTGTTATCTAGTCTAGAGTTGGCGAAAGAAACAAAAGGAACAGACTGCGAATGAAACACAAAGAAGTTACCATTCGAGTGATGGTTAGTATCGATTGATATAGCCTGGTATCGAGCGATACCAGGTGTTTGTCGACAGAGGATCCTTTTCCATGGATGTAGTATCGATCGACACTGACTGGTGTCGATCGATACTGCTCGTCTGGACCTGTTTCTCGTGCAGACACAAGACACAAAATCAGAAATAAAATTGAAACTAAAACTTATATACAGACTCACCAGTGGGTTGCCTCCCACTAAGCGCTTGTTTAATGTCATTAGCTTGACCGTGTCGGGGGCAGGCGTCGGGTGGTTCGCACAGAGACAGTGAATGCATCCGTGACAAACGTTTCATCCAAGGTGGTGTGTAAGCATTAATTGCATGTGGTCTACCAAGGAAGTGAGGAACAACATCAGGGTGGGACGGAAGATTAGGTGGGATACTTCGTTTTCCTGCGCAGTCATCAAAAGAAACAACAAGCGCTCGACGAGAATCTTACTGCTTGCTTAAGTGTGAAGTAGATGGAAACATATGATTGATGACATTAGGTGGTTTGGAATTGGAAAAAGAAGGTGTGTACCTTTGCTTTCTCCGAGGTGTCTGGTGTGTGAGAGGTGGGAGTTTTTGCTTGGAATCAGCTGGAGGGCATAATGCTGTGTCGACTGACGCAAGGTCTGAAACTTGTATTTCACCACTTTTTCTGTAGTTTAGCTCTGCAATCATTGCCTCCATTGTAAAGACATCATTTTTTAGTAGTCTGGCATTAATTGCAGCCTCTTCCTCGAGCCTAGTACTGAAAAGACACTCCTCACTCCAATCCTTAAGCACATCAATCCTTTCAGAGCTCTCAACCAAATCTTCTTAAACAACTAGCTTGCTCATTTGCTTAGTATCATCCAACACTTTGACATACCCAGCAGTAATGTCTTGTGAATGCTCTGTGTCTGGGTCCTCATCAATGGATATCTCTACAGAGGTCTATCCATCAATGGTAGGTCTCCTCCTCAGCTTGTCCATGTTAAAGCTCATGACTTCATCACCCAAATCAAGCTCTATCTATCCCTTTCTCACATAAATGATGGCACCAGCTGTTGCCAAAAATGATCTTCCCAAGATAAGAGGATCCTGAGGTTCTTCAACATATTCCAAAACCACAAAGTCAGTGGGAATCATATAGCCTTCGATCATTAGTGGAACATCCTCTAAGACACCCTCTGGAAACCTTTTGGATCTATCAGCTAAGATGAGAGAGATCTTTGTTGGAACAAAATCGGTCATCCCAAGGCTTCAAGCAACAGAGAGAGGCATCAGGTTAATGCTAGAGCCAAGATCACAGAGAGAATGAGGGAACCTCTTAGTTGAGATGGAGCAGTTTAGTACAAAGCTTTCTGGATCAGGTAGCTTATCTGGAATCCTACTCTCAATCATAGCACTGACATGTTCAGAGGTTTTCACCTTCCTCTCTTTCCTTGAGACTGTCCTTTTCAAGAGGATTTCACTGATGTCCCTTGTGAGCAGTGCTGCTTCCTCTTAGCATACCTCCGGAATGGAGGTGAGAGCTTGACTCCATCAATTAGAGGGACTTCAATCAGGACTTTGTCCATTACTGCTATACATCTGGCTCTTTCTATTTCCTGCTTAGACTTTCTGAGAGGTCGAGGGATCTTGGGCACATAGCCACTTCCCTTGATAATCCTGGGTGTGTTTGAAGATTTTAGCTCAGTCTGCGGGGGGGGGGGGGTGTCGATCGACACTAGTGTCATTTCTGCTCATTTGTGTCATTTCTGCTTCAGTCTGAGAGGAGTGTCGATCGATACCAGCTTGGTGTCGATCAACACTGGTAGTGGTATCGCTCGATGAAAGTATGTGCACTGGTGTCGATCGACACTGGGTGGTGTCTGTCGATACTGACGTATCAGGTTCAAATCACCTCCTGTGGTGATTGCATTGACATAGTCATGTTGTGATTGAACCGTCTTTCCCTTGACAGCTGCTGATGTCTGAGCATATTGAGTTTCCAGCGTCTTCTGATGAATGCTAAGAGCTTCAATCTTTCCATTCAGATCGGTGTACATGGCATCCATCTTCCCATTAAAATCAACAGTCATCTTCTGTTGTCCCTCAAGGATCTGTTCAAGCATGGATTCAACCTTATCTATAATCTCGACCTTATCAGCAAATTGTACAGCCTTCTGCTGCTTACCCATCAAAAGATTATGCACCGAATCCAATTTCGCATGCACCTCAGCAATCTGCGATCTATTAATGTTCCCATTCCGCTTCTTCCTCTCAAAATCTGCATTCTTGGTACTGTTGCTAGATGCCAAGTTCTCAATCAGCACATAAGCGTCGTTAGGATACCTGGTGTTGAAATTACCATTGCTCGCAGCATCCAGAGCCATCTGATACCTCCAATCGATCCCTCTGAAGAAAATACCCAGCAACTGAACCTGTGTGAACCTGTGTGAACCCGTGATGCGGACAATCTCTCTGATAAGATCTGAATCTCACCCAAGTAGCCTTAAACGCCTTTGTTGCTCCCTAAGAGAATTGAGAGATTTTGTTCCTGAGCTCTTCGGATCTTGCATCATCATAAAAGTTGTTCAGGAATGCGTTCTTAGTCGCCTCCTAAGTAGTCAACGAACCAGGAGGTAACTGCTTCAGCCAGTAAGCTGCATCCCCACCGAGAGAGTATGGGAAAAGCTTACAGAAGAGGAAATCATAGGACACTCCATTGTACTTGATGCTAGTGACCAAGTCCTCAAACCTCTCAATGTGATCCATAGGGTGTTCATGAGGAAGACCATGAAAGAGATGCTGACCCACAAGAGTGAAGTATGCAGGTTTCAGCTCAAAGTCATTCCTCTGAAACGCAGGAACATGAATCGCTGCTCGATTGGCATAGAACTGATCAGGCCTGTTGTACTCACCAATCGTCCTAGCACGATTAACCACATCATTCCCAACATTCACAACAGCTGGAGGGACAATGATGTTTCCATCTCCATCAAGACGTTGCCTTCTCTCATTGTACAAACAACCCTCTAGGTCTCTGTAAGCACCAGCTTCATCACGAACTAGAAAAAATGGGTTGTTCATCTCTGCTGGCTAGAAAAAAAAAATTACGACGAGTATCGACCGATACCAGCTGGGTATCGATCGATACCGACAAACTTAGTCGAAACTCTAATCTAAAACCTAATGGTGAATTAAGAGTCCCCGGCAACGTCGCCAAAATTTGATATGCTCAAATATAATACCCTAAAGTATCTAAGCAGTAGATGTAGTATTCTAGGGGTCGAACCATAAAGACTCAAGAATTCACTCAATAGATATTAAGACTCGAATTAAGCTAAGCGAACAAAGTAATGTAGGAAATAAGCATCAGAATATTAGAGTTGTAAGATAAATGGAGGAAAAACGCTAAGCCTAGAGAAACTCGCAGGTAAATCAGAATTGCAGGTCAAATAGAATGTCAGGAGGATATTAAGCACTGTTCTTGAACTTGAAACACAAATGTAAAATCAACCAACCGTCGCTGCGAAGATTATCTATGTCTAAACCTAGAATTCCAAATTTCTTTGCAAATCCTATGAATTCAAACAAGCATTAATGATCAGGTTCAATTGTTCACAAAATCCTAAACCAAATTTCTTTGCGAATAGGTCTTTTGCTCATCTAACACTAGTTCAGGCAATCAATCACACTTTCGTGCCAATCAAACAACCTAAGATCAGATTCTAGGTCATGAAGCTAGAATAAGCAGTAATCACAAGTCTAAATGAAGAACTCTATTTAATCTCTCCTATCAATTCAGATCAACCTAACAATTCATCAAACACCTTTGAATAACCCTAAACCTAACAAGGAATCTACTCAGACATGGTGAATGAAGCAAACATCATGAATAAAATAGATTGCATAAAATAAATCAAGAGTAAACAAGGGTTCAGAATTGTCTCCCACAAAACCCGGATCCAATCTCTCTCCAAGTATTAGAATAATGATTAAAAGCTTAGTCTCTCCTAAAAGTGGCTAAAAACCCTAAATATCCTGATAAAACACGTTCTGGGTTTAATTGTAAATAATATGATCTTGTGGGCCAAGTTGCAGACTCTTTAAACATGTAAAATCGCGTGTTTTCTTTTCCTGCAGTCGGTATCGATCGATACCGGGTTGGTGTCGGTCGATACCAAGACTGTGTGCTCGGCAGACTGGACTGTCTTCACGAAAACTGGCATAACTTTTGATCGCACCGTTAGAATGGCCTCAAACCATTTCCAAATGAAAGCTAATCCATTGATCTATCTTGTATCCAAATTTGAGCTCAATCCAACGGTGGGAAATTATTCAACGAATGCCAAAAAGCTCCAGAATGCTCCAATATCTCCAATTATGCTCCAAACGTGCCAAAACCTGAAAAGACTCAAAAAGACTACAAAAACACTAGAAGGACTCTAAAAACAAGACATATATCATGGCTAAAAGCGGGTAAAAACCTTGATATATCAGTTTGCCAGCGAAATCGTCAATTGTGTCAGTATCTTTCATCTTCAATCTGTCAAATTTGGCCATAAGGGTTTCTAATTTTGCTTCTTTGACTCTGTCAGCGCCGAGGTTTCTTGTTCTGATAGAGTCCCAGATGGCTTTTGAGGTTTCGAGATCACCAACTTGTAAAATCATTGACTCTTGTATGGACTGGAATAGGAGAGCTCTAGCTAAATCGTTTATGTCTGTTTCTTCTGTTCCAGGATCGATCGTGTCCCAAACTTTATGAACTAAGAGCGCAACTTTCATTCTCATCGCCCATACGGTATAATTAGTCTGGGTTAGCATGGACATTGGATGGTTGAGGGTACGTTCTCCTTCGGTCTGCTGGTTATCGTAGCTAGTTCACTCATGTCTTATGAACTGGCTTATTGAGGTACTCACGCTCTGAAATCGCCTGAAGGCTCTGATACCAAATCTAGAATTGAATACTAAGATCAAGATATAAAAGCACTTCTTTTATTAGCTTTAGAAAACTCACTCAAAAACTAAAGCTTCTCAATCTTACTCTCAAATCTCTTAAAGGTATACCACACCTTGGCAACTCTTTATATAATGAGAGTTATAGACAATTTCCTTATTTCTTAAATAGGTAAACTTTCATATTTAGATAACTCCTAAAAAGAACTAATCCTAATCCTTTTACTAACCATTACTTGGTAGGATTTAGGATATATTCCTTTTCCTTCAAGCTTATCCCAACCGCCATCATTCTAAATCTCTCCGAAACCAAAGTTCCAGATCTAAATATCCTCAAATTAAATGTTCCAAATCTTAGTCCCCATAGATGTTGGTTTAGACGGTTTATGAGCGAAATCGATACATAATTATGCAAATACCAAACCACAACCCTAATTCATGATGAACCCAAGCCGATTAAAAAATCCAACCCGTTTATTTCCTTCCTATTGACTCAAAATTTCCCAAATCAAAAACTTAGAACCCTAAATCACTCAAATTCCAAAATCATTAAAACTTAGCTCAAATTTCTGAATTTTCAAAGAAGCAATCATGACTTTATTCTCATCGGAGAGAGAGATATTCAAAACCGTGGTGACTCCGTACTCCTGATGCTGAAGATCCGAAGATGAGACTACAACGGCTTTAGCCAGTTTGGTACAATTCTCTGTTCTTTGATAAGATTTTAATCTCCATAGCAGCTGGCTTATGTCCCTCGATCAAAGAAGATGACTCAATATGCAATACAAAAGATGAATAGTCATCGTCGGCGCAAGAGAGGAAGAGTCAGTTGTCGTCTCTCAGAGGAAGATCTTTGAAACTTACCAGATCCGTCGATGTTCCAATCGCTGAAAGTAGAGGATTCATCACTGTAACCGTTGTCATTCTCCATCGCCATGGAATGAAATTTGGTTCTACTAAGGGTTTGGTAATCACTTCACTACAATTAAACATGGACTAAGGGTTTATTATTTAATGATACGTGTTTGGGATGCAATTTAAGAGAAAGAGAGAAGCTCAGGATTATTCTCTAATTAAGTTCCCATCAATATGATGATCAAGTTTCCTTGTACCTCTAGAAGAAGTCCACCGTTGTTAAGAAAGACGAAGTCGATCAGCATTGTGTTGACATTTTTTGTTCAGTTATGTATAGTATGTATTTAAGTTTCAACCTCTTGGTTTCATTGATTTTGAAAGCTTATCTACTACAACGTTGTAATCTGATTTGAGGATGCTCGACTTCTGTAGGACCTCAATTTTTACGATATGGCAAACTGAAATTTTTTTTATAGACAATGATAACACATAATTGAAAATTACAAAACTCGATACCAGTATTTAATGAACCAAGAACGATTTGTGCGTAGGCGAGTCACTCTTTCTTTAATTCTTTAATTGCCTGTAGTGTGACGGTTTGATGCAATCAAAATCCCATGATAGAACCGCACTATCTTCTGATTTGCACTTCTCAAAATTAGAAGCCTAACAAACGCTAGTGATGTGTGTACTCTCAAGACTCAGAAAGAAAGAGAGAAGAGATATGAAGGAGATTTTTCTTGTTGTATATGAATGCGATTGTCCATTGTTGTCTTAGGTGAAGAAACTATTTTTTCTCCCTTTTATTCGTAAAAGCAAAACTGCTCCATTAATATGAGCATTCATGGAGACGTGAATTTAATGTCTGATTTATGACCATTAATTCATCGGTTTCAATGTTGAAAGGAAGATATATTTGTTTGGTTTGTTGACTAAATCAAACACAAATATCAAAACAAATATGAAATACAAAAAGATGAGCTATTAAGCCTCTATCTGATGTAACCAAACTCAAACCCAAGTCTCGCCCAGTTTTGTTTGGATATGCTTTCTCTTCTTAACAACATACTTTGGTCATAAGGATTTGAGCCTAGACACAAGCATCCTCCCTTATATATTAGAGGACTTTTCTCCATGTTTCTATTATGAGAATATTTCATATTTGTCCAATTTGTGCTATTTAAGCAATCAATTTTGGATGTTCATTTCTCATTCAAATAAACTTTAATTTAATTAGTTGCATCAAAAAAATAGTTTGATGCAACTTATTAAAATAAGTTCCAACAATCCCACATGAATAGAAATGACTCAACTCGACTGACTCAACATTGACTGACACGACAAAAGAACTTTTGAGAGTACATGCGAAAAATTCACTGCATCTGAGATGGTAGCATTATTCAGCTTTGAACCACTCATTAATATATGTCGAATTTAATCGGCCAGGTAGTGAACATGATGTCTTGAACCACCCAAGTTTTAATGTAAATCTAGACAACAACTATAGCACAACTTCATTTTTTCACAGAACTAGGTTCTCTGTTGTGTTCATTTTGGCCCTGAACATGCCTGGTTAATCATGAGTGAACTTAGAGAATATAGCTTGACCTTCATTCTCCTAGAAACGGTCCCATTTCACACTTACAAGATGATTTCCATTAGCTTTGTTTTAAAAAGTATCTTGTAATACTCCATTTTAAAAGCTACGGTTATCCTCTGTACAAATAAGAAGCATTGTTCATCATCTTAGAACCTAAAAAGAGATTAGAGTCTCTCAGTGCACTTAGCATATTCAGCTTGATATAGTTTTCCCTTTAAATCTACATCTTGGGATCTCTAGGCACGTAGGTAGGGTTACCATCAAACCTCCTCTAAAGACATAGGCTTAAAACCCATTCCTCTTGATGAGTTTTCAATTCAATCTAAGGACACAACTTTACTAAACAGATCTGAGGTTGTCATCTAATAAAATATAATCTATGAAAATTACTCCATTTGAGATCAATTGTTTAATGTAGCCCATAATTTTAAGTATATCGCGCATAGTTCAATACTCTAGTTATAGCTTTCCAATATTTACAGGTTAGATTATTCGTGTGGCAATTGAGTACATGAACAAACTTTTGCTATGCACCCCCACACTTTCAGGTATTTGTATGAATTACTTTACCTCCTCAAATTTCATGTGGCCTTTTGCCAATGTTTTTAGGGTAAGCATCGCCTCCCCCCCCCCCCCCCCCCAACATTTCTTGAGGTAACTTCGAATTATACATTTTTGCATTTATCATCTCACTAAAATTACAAAATTTTTGTTCCGCAACTTCATTAGATTCAAATGAACAAAGAACATTTTTTTCGATGAATAATGTCATATCTTTAAAGAACGTATTTATTCTCATAAAAATTGTCTTCTTTATCACATATAACTATTTTCATAGTTTTCTCAAGTTGGTTTTCAACTTCGATTTCATAAATAAATAAAATATGCAGATATCGTTCTAAACGTTCCAAGAAATTTTTATATGCATGCATATATCATCAAGAGACGTTCTCAGAATGTCTAGTAAATGTCTACAGGAATAGCTAACAGAGCGTTTGTAGAATCGTTTACGATCGTAAAGATCACCTCCATTTCGTGAAACTCACCAAAGGCCTTCGCGAAAGTGTTTGTAAATTACTTGTATCAAGTGAATAGTCAGCATATTAACACTAAATTAATATTATTTGCAAATGAACATATTTGCAAGTTTCTCAAAACCAAACTGGTTCATGGTTAACTATTTCAATTTGTTGAAAATTGAAAGCTAGAGACAATAAATCCCGATGGTTGTGTACACAACAACAGTCAAACCACTATATGGAGCAATCAATGTGAGAATGTGCTGGTTATGAGAATGTTAATTCCCAATATTAATGACATTGACTCAATCACATTTACTTATCGTGAATTAAATTTTGTTGTTACACTAATAACTCACATTCAAGGATATAATTGTTGACTTATTCAACCTATACAAATTTATGTAAATAACAATTATCATTAGGGTTATAAGCCCATTTCACAAATCTCAAATCTTAAATCCGATCCGGTTTGGCACAATACGACACGGCTCGACACACAAACATGGTTTAGATTTCTACCTTAACTTTTAAAGTGTTAAATTTGATTGTTTGTCAACATTCAAGCTTTACAAGCTAACCACTTATAATTTGTAAACAATCATGGCCGACATCTACACCAAACATGTAGTCAATAAGTCTACACCAAATGTGTGTGATTGTCAAAGCCACAAAACAATTCCATATTTTTAAAAATCCGATAATAGTAGGTTTCTTAAAAACCAGAAAATTACAAGTTTTTTAAAAACCAAAAAAAAATGGTAGGTTTCTTAAAAAACTTCAATTGCAACATTTAAATTCGAATGTCCAATGAGAATTCGTTTGGTGTTTCTCTTTTTGCAAAAGAAAAAAAAAACCCAAGGCTCGCAAGCTCTCATCATAGTGAGTATTGAGTTTATCCAATCAAATCTGGTAAACAAACTCTGAAACTTGTGATTTCATCACACGTTTATGAAATCTCAATTTCAATACGGCATCAGTCCTACACTTAATGAGTTAGGCAGTGGCTGGTTCATATGTGGTAGACCACTCCCAAACTGAATTTGAGAAGTCGACTCACAAATTGTTTTCATGAGCACCACCTCCAATGGTTCCAATACCGAGTGGAACACCATTATTGTGACTGTCAATCAAAGTCTATTTGTTGTTTTTGTTAGTCATACTTAAAAAATCGTATTTGTTCATGAGTAAACAAAACGAATAAGTCCACTAAACAAAAAAAAACCCAGAAATTAAAATTCAATATTTTATGCAATAATACGCAAATTAAATTGCATAAACAAAACAAATTATCTAGATCGACAACAACATTTAAATTTTTTTCCTTCTTCCATAAACAACCTAGGTAGATAATTCAGGAATCTAAGCAAAATATAAATTGCAGTAAATAGAATAATCACTTCAGATATGCATCAATATATGCAAAATATAAAGAATAAATTGCATAAATTAATTAAATCAACAATTTAAACGAAAAATCAAAATAAATTGCAGATCTTTGAATAGGTAAATCAATCATTTGTCCTTGGGGAAGGAATCTTTCACAAAATTATCAACTAATAAGAATGAAAATTAATTAAAAGTATTCGATCAGAAACGGATCAATACTCCAAGTCTCCAACGCAGGTATGAGTTCATGTTCTTAAGAACAATTAATTAGTTTTTTTGTTATTATAATAACAAAAAGTAAAGAATTAAGACTGTAGGACCTCAATTTCTACGATATGGCAAACTGAAAAATTGTTATAGACAATGATAACACAGAAGTGAAGATTACAGGATAATATCTGAGGACAACTTATAGCTGAGGAAAAGCACAAACTATTTGGTACAAAGTTCATCAAGGATGATTACTCAAGTGGGTATGTGACTCATTCGTACTCTTTTTCCCTTACCTTTGGTTTTGTCCCAATAGGTTTTCTAAAGAATCATTCCCTTACCTTTGGTTTGGAGAATCATGTTGGCACATCTTGTTGTAATCATGCCTTTGCCCAACAACAAATTCAATCATGATCCCAGGCCCAACAACAGCATGATTTTCGGATTTGTCAAGAAGAAGAAGACTAAAGGGCTAACTTTCTGAATTCAAACTTCATATTAAATGATGCCACCAAGTTCTACATTACAAAAGCACTTCTCTCTCTCTCTTGTCTTTAATGGACGTTTTGTGTGTGTGACCTTAGGGTTTATGTTTTCTATTTATTCTCTTGTAACTCATTTCTGAAACTTGATCCTGGATTTGGATCACCAAAATCAATCAAACTATTTTCTCCTAAAATCTCAGAATTATCTCTCTTATGATCATATCATCGATTGTTGTCTCTACAACATCTCTATTGTGCCATCTATCTCTCTTGTGAACGTTTTGCTTGTCTCTACAAGTCTCTCTCTAACGTTCTACACTCTCAATCCAGAAGTGGATTCCGCACACTTCTGTCTTTATCCAACACTCTCACCAGCTTCTTTGAGCGAGTCCTAGGGAGATCATATCACGAGACACTCTTTCCTTAATTCTTTAATTGCATAGTGCGACAGTTTGATGCAATCAGAATCGCAAGATACAACCACACCATCTTCTGATTTGCACAATCCAAAACCAGAAGCCTAACGAACGCTTGTGATGTGTGTACTCTCAAGACTCAGAAAAAGAGAGAGAAAAGACATGAAAGAGATTTTTGTTCTTGTATATGAATGAGATTGTCCATTCCAGTGTTAGGTGAAGAAACTAGTTCTTCTCCCTTTTATTTGCAAAAGCAAAACCGTTCCATTAATATGAGCATTCATGGAGACGTGAACTCAATGTTTTATTTAGGGCCAATAATTTGTCGGTTCCAGACCTATATATACCCGAATTAGAAGTTCTAATTCTCAGTCCCCATAGATATTGGTTTAGACGGTTTATTACCGAAATCGATACAAAACCATGATAATACCAAACCACAACCCTGATTCGTGAATAAACCAACCCGATATAAAACCCAACCCATTTATTTATCCCAATTGACTCAAAAATCCCCAAATCAAAAACTTAGAAGCCTAAATTACTCAAATTCCCAAATCACTCAAACTTAGCTCGATTCCGAATTTCCGAAGAAGTAATTGAAATAACTAGAATGCAAGCAACACAAGCACAAACAAGAAAACTCTCTTTTCTTTATTAGGAATCACTTTAACAAATCCTTACAGATCGGTTTAATCAGATTAATACGTTGTCTAGCACATACTCGTCACTGACCAATCCCTAATCTATCCAGCCTGCTGACATAGCAACAGCCTTGCGACAATATTTGTTCACTCACCATAAATCCCCTTAGCTTTTTGCTTTCTGATCTTCTGAAACCTTGCCAAGACGGCCAACTAAAACCTAATGTTTAGAGCCTTTATTTATAGATTACACCGAATAACCTAAACTCCATATTCTTAGTTATCTCGAAATCCTCAAGATTTGATTTGAAGATATCCTCATTACCTTGTTAAGGAAACTTCCTTCAGCCAATAGAAGTGTGCCACGTCACGCCTACTCCTCATAGCTGCTTCCTGCGAACATCACTCATTTGTGTTCCACAAGTCGTTCTTGTCGCATTAGCAGCTTCATTCTTTCAATCTCCCCCTTTTATCTAAATGTGTCAACTCAAGCTCCTCAAACTTCAAAGGCTCCTTGCCAAACTTTGTCTATACAAAGAAACGTGCACATATATCGTTCCAACACAACTCAACCAACATGGCTGTTAAAAACATTTCCCCCTCACTGTTGTCATGAACATCAACCTCCCCTTCCTTGAGTGAACAGTTAGATAAAAATAATGAATCACAAAACATAATTCAGTTTGGTCTGCATAGCCTACAACATCAACTAGTTTGCAGTTCAAGTCACTGTGAAACATAACACACCTTTGTGTAACACAAGTTCAAACACATGCTTAATTGTTTATACATCACAAACATTGAGCAATCATAAACATTCGATGCATTGGAGAGGAAACAAGCGGAAATCCATCACAAGCATATCAAAAAACAAGAATCATAACTAGGTTCATTGACCAATCCCTCAGAGATTTGTAACAGCACATACCTTGATCCACTAAGTTCACAATGCCACGGATGTGCACAGAGCCATATGTAATGAAGATTTCCAGTGGCTAGTCTTTCACACTCCATGCCTTAAGTCATGTGTAACCAACATAGAGCAAACAGCTGGAATTTCCTTTGGAGAGTACACAACAGGAGTATTAGTCGCCTTTTTCTTTTCTCCCTTTTTTTTGTATGGCTAACACCTCCTTTTGAATTTTTCTGTGGAATCAGTAGCATCACTTGACTTCCCAACAACTGAATCTTGTACAAATGCTCAAAATGACAGCAACTAAGTGCCTCTCCTCAGCTCTTTGACTTCCTATTCCACGATAACTTTTTAAGGTTACACAGTCCGGCATGACAGGCAGCTATTTTCCACACACAGCTTTGTGCAGTGATCCCTATTGCATCAATCCCTTAATGAACAAGACAGTTAGTGTTCACAAATGCCCATAGAATTTTTCAGGTTATTTAAGCAATTTATATCAAGCATTTTTGTGAATATATCAGCCAATTGTTTCTCAGATGCAACATGATGAATTTCAATAAGTTTCCCTTCAACCAATTCTCTTATGAAGTGATGCCTAATGTCTATGTGTTTAGTTTGAGAGTGTTGAACATTATTTTTAGAAATATTGATTACACTAGTGTTATCACAGTTTACCAACAATGTTTCAGAGGTCATACCATAGTCAACAAGCATCTGTTTCATCCACAGTAATTATGTGCAACAATTTCCCATAGCTTTGTATTCCGCCTCTGCAGTGGACAGTGTGACACATGTCTGTTTCTTGCTATACGAGGAAATGAGATTGTTCTCCAAGAAGAAACAACCTCCAGATGTGCTTCTCCGGTAATCAATGGAACCTGCCCAATCAGCATCACGAAAACCTGCAAGATTCTGGTTAGTATGTTTGGTATAGTACAACCCATGATCAACTGTGCCTTTCACATATTTGATTATCCATTTGAATGCAGCCTGATGGGACAGACAAGGATTGGCTTGATAGGGTGCACAAACACCTATGTTGTGACACAGATCTGGTCTGCTGGCCGTTAGATATAGAAGAATGCCAATCATAGCCCTGTATAGCTTTGCGTCAACCTTTGTTTTTGTCTTATCCTTAGATAGTTTACTTGTTGTACTCATAGGCGTGCGAGCTGTCTTACTTGTCTGCATCTCAAACCGCTTCATCAAGTTCTTAACATAGGTACTTTTCGAGATATAGATACCATCATCAGTTTGAGTGACTTGCAACCCCAAGAAGTAACTCAGCTCTCCAACCTTGCTCATTTCAAACTCCTTTGTCATGGTTTTCACAAACTTGTTAACCAGATTCAGTTGAGTGCTACTAAAAATGATATCATCAACATAGATTTGAACAATCAACAGAGTTGTACCAGAATTATGTATAAACAAAGTTTTATCCACACTTCCTCGTTGAACTCGTTGTCCCACAGAAACTAAGTTAGTAACTTATACCAGGCTCGTGGAGCTTGTTTCAGCCTATACGATGCCTTCTTGAGCTTGTAGACATGATCTGGAAAATGGGGATCTTCAAAGCCCTAAGGTTGTGACACATACACTTCTTCTTGTAAAAAACCATTCAAGAATGCACTTTTCACGTCCATCTGATACAACCTTATGTTGAGCACAAAAGCCAGCGCCATTCCAAGAAACAACCTAATGGACTCTAGGGGAGAAACTGATGCAAATGTGTCATCAAAATCAGTGCCCTAAACTTGTGAAAATCCCTGTGCCACCAGTCTAGATTTATTCCTTGTGACATTTCCTTCATCATCGATCTTGTTCTTGAAGATCCACTTTTAGTTCCTACATCATTCACATGTTATGGTTTAAGAACCAAATCCCACACATCGTTCCTGGTGAACTGTTCCAACTCCTCATGACAAGCACCATACCAAAACTCATATGTCAGTGCATCGGTTATGTTCTTCAGCTAAACACAAGATACAAACAGGAGTGTTGAAGCATTTCCTGGAAGTTCAGTTTTACACCTCGAGTTGTTCTTTCATTCAAATCTCCAATAACATATGATGAAGCATGATTTCTGTGAACTTGCACCTTCTTGGGAGCAGATGGAGTTAGTGCTAACAGCCTGGTGTCACCATCTCTTGTCGGACACCAATATAGTTTAAGTATCAATATTTACTAGATATAATATGTTATGATATGACCGTTGGAGAAAAACCCAGTTAATGTCATAAAATATTGGTGTTAACTGTTATTTATAAAGGTTGTCTCCTTATTTGTATTATAATATTCCAATATACAATAAAGTAATATTCGCCATATGTATAATATATTATATAGATAACAAATACAAAAAATCTTAAAGATATGAATTTCAAATATTAGATCAAAGGCGATAAGTTATTTTAAGTTGTAAACATACATTACAACCAGTCAGACCAATTATCTTCAAATGAAAAAGTTAATAAACAGGTAATTATGCATTATAACAAATTTGTTATTACATGTGTTAGGATCAATATATTTATACCATTAGATATCTGGTAAATAACATGAACAATTTGGTATATGTAGTAATAAATATACATAGAATATAGAAAAATGGTATAAATACCATTATCATGTAATTATCCTTACTCCATGTATGCAGAGATAATATGATCTTCGTATTAGTTGTTAAAGTTATGAAGAAAGCATTTATAATAGAATCTGAAAATAAATGTTATCCATTGCCACTTAAATATAGATTAATACATATTAATCTATGGTTAAAATTTGTTAATGGAGTATCCATTGACACTTATAATGATACTTAAGATGATTAAATTTTCGGACATCACTATAGTTAACCCGCTATACTACGCATATATAGTGTACCAATATTCATTATCGTAGTTAAGTTTAAATATGCACATGTATTATATATTACATCATATTAATTATAATTACATTACAATGAAGTTAATGTACGTAATGATTTTTCTCCTCGTAAGATCGTACCATCAATATTTAGTATTAAAAGAGAATATATAGATAATATTAACAAATTATGGTTTAGTGTATTTTATAATGGGATAAATTATTAAAATCTACTATGTGTATCATTGTAAGAACATACATTAGATTTAAGCTAATCCCTGATAAAATTACAAGATAAAAAACACATCTTGGATATCAAAAAGACTATCATACTAAAGTTAGACTACATTTTAGTACAAAGGATAATCAAAATTATATTCATAATGCAATGTTAATATATCATTTTTAAGTATGTATAGTTAAAATTGTTTAAGCATAAATTAATATATGATTATTTATGTGAAAAACTAATAAATTATCTCTCCCCACCATGAAAACAAACTTGGAAGGAACAAAATGGCACTAACGTCGTCCTTACCAATTGGAACTGAGTCATGAATCCGTTTTCCAACTGTAAACAATTTATCTTTCAAAGCAGCATCAACTTCACGAACATCTGCCTCATTTGCAATAGAATCTTGTTTCTTTCTCTTATTTTGCTTAATAATATCAGTCGCATAATCATTTTTTATCTCAAAGAAAGCAAAAACAAACCTTTGTTATAACGAACTTCCATCAATGTCCATTCAACGAGATAAAATCATTTCCTAACCATGGCATTAACACTAATATAACATCAAACACCAGAATTTTCATATTTCACATCTTAAGTAAAACATCAGCAGATCTAAGAGAATGTTCCTACAAAATTTGATATAAACTAACAATTTTGAGTTGTGCGACTTGTTTATTCAGCTTATTGAATTCTTTTCAGAAGCTATCTTCATCAAAGTGACCTGAAACATATATATTGCAATAACATGAAAACTCAATTTTGTTAGAAAAGAAACAGTGAAAGCGAGCAAAGTGATCGTGGATACTTTAGTTGATGCCATTCTTTGTCGAGAATAAGAATCTCATCAACAACTTCAAAGCTGGTAAATCTCTGGCATCTCGATTTGTGGCTAATCTCCAGATTATTCATTTTTCCTTCTCGTAATAGATTCATATCCAACATATTTTCATGTTCTTTCTCAGTGAACCAAAAGCAGAAATAGAAATTTGGTTTCAAAAGCTCGATGAAAATTTATCATATTAGTCAAAAACTTGAGATTGAGTTTTACGAGATGAGAAGAATTAGAAACAACGCATCATAGTATGACCGTTGGAGAAAAAACCAGTCAATATCATAAAATACAGATGTTCGGTACTATTTATAAGGTTTTCTCCTTATTTATATTATTATAACCCAACATACAATAAAATAATACTCGCCATGAATATAATATATTATGTACATAACTAATACCCAAAATCTTAAAGATATGAATTTCAAATATATATTAGGTTGTAAACGTACATTACAACGCGTCCAAACAATTATCTTCAAATTACTAGGTTAATATACAACTAACTATACATTATAACAAATATGTAATTACATGTGTTAAGATCAATGTATTTATACCATTAGATGTCTGGTAAACAACATGAAAATGTTGATATTTGTAGTAATAAATATACAGAGAATATAGTCAAAATGGTATAAATACATATCATTACCATGTAATTATCCTGACTCCATGTATACAAAGATAATATGATGACTGTATTAGATGTTAAAGTCATGATGAACTCATTTATAATACAATATAAAAATAAATGTTATCAATTGCCACTTATATATAGATTAATACATATTTATCTATGGTTAACAATTTGTTAATGGAGTATCCATTGACGCTTATAATGATACTTATGATGATAAAGTTCGCGTACATCACTATAGTTAACCCGATATACTTCACATATACTGTATACCACTATTCATTACCGTAGTTAAGTTTGAATATGCTCATGTATTATATATTACATCATATTGATTATAATTAAAATAGACCAAAGTTAATGTAGTTAATGATTTTGCTTCTGAGAAGATCCTACCATCAATATTTTAGTATTAAAGAATCTTACGTAGCTAATATTCATAAATTAAGTTTTATTGTATTTTACTATGTGAAAATTTTAACATTGTACTATGAGTATCATTGTAAGAACATACGTTGGACTTAAGCTAATCATCATTAATATGATTACATGATAAAAACACATCTTGGATATCAAAAGGTCTATCATACTTAGGTTAGAGTACACATTATTACAAAGGGTAATTAAATGATATTAATTCATAGTACAATGTTATTATCATTTTTAAGTATGTATATGTTAAAATGTTTAAGCATAAAATTTTATATGATTATTTATGTGAAAAATTAATAAATTATCTCTAACCACCAGGAAAACAAACTTGGAAGGAACAAAATGCACTAACGTCGTCCTTATCAATTGGAACTGAGTCATGAATCCGTTTTCCAACTGTATACAATTTGTCTTTCAAAGCAGCATTAGCTTTACGAACATTTGCCTCATTTGCAATAGAATCTTGTTTGTTTCTCTTATTTTGCTTAATAATCTCAGCCGCATCTTCATTTTCTATCCCCAAGAAACCAAAAACAAAACTTTACTATAACCAACTTCCGTAAGTTTCCATTCAAACAAGCTAAAGTCATTGACACTATATAACATCAAAAATCAGAATTTTCATACATGATTCCACATCTTAAGTAAAACCACTACAAATCTAAGAGAATATTCCTACAAAATTTGAAATAAACTAACAATTTTGAGTTGTGCGACTTGTTTATTCACCTTATTGAACTCTTTTCTAAAGCTATCAACTTCACATTGACCTGAGAGACATAAATTATAATAAAATCTAAGCTCAATTTTCTCAAAAAAGAAACGGTGATAGTGAGCAAAATGATCGTGGATACTTACGTTAATGTTAATATTTGTCGAGTTTAATAATCTCATCAATAACGTCAAAGCTGGTAAATCTCCATCGCAATTCTCGGATAATCTACGAATTGATCCCTTTTTTTTAATCTCGGAATAGATTAATAGCCAACGTATTTTCGGGCTCTTTCTCAGTAAATTAAAGGCATAAACAGAAACCCGGATCCAAAAGCTCGATGAAAGTTTATTATATCAATCAAAAAATTAAGATTGAGTTTTTGGAGATAAAAAAAAATAGAGAAACAACGTATCATACCCATACATGTACTTGGAATTGTGGAGAAAAAGATTAGACTATTAGCGGTTACGTTTTGCAAGGAAGAATATGGAAATAATATTAAGGTTTTTGAGATTTTTTTCATTTTGTAAATTATTTTTCAAATTGGTTCCATTAATTTTATAATTATTGTCAATCATAAAAGAAACCTCTGAAATGTCCATTCAAATTGACTTGAAAGACATAAATTATAATTATTGTCAATGGAAAAAAAAACCTCTAAAATGTTTTCTATATTACTGAAATCCCCCAAGTATTTTCAATTTTAACGAAAATAATTATCTTTTTTTAGTTTTAAGGTTAATTGTATTATAAAAATTTTATGCGTTATAATAGGGGTGTCAAAATGGGTAAACCAACTCAAACCAACCCATAACTCAATGAGTTGAAACCTAAATGGTTTATGAGTTGATCCAAATCAATTAATAAATGGTTTGTATCAAACCATAACTCATTTAAATTAATGGATTAATGGGTTAAATGAGTTACCCATAGAATTAAATGAATGTATGACCTGTTTCAATCTAAAGCTCCCTCTTTTACTCGTAAATCAAAACTGTAAATCAAAATTGTAAATCAAAACTGTATGTGACAAACAGTTTCAATTTCTAATATTTTTTTTGTAATTGTAATCTTCATAATTATACAATTTCATTATACAATTTCCAGCTAATTGTCCAATTTTTACCCTTTGTGTGACCAAACATATGAGCGTAATTTAGTAAATTACATTTCTCAAATTCTTAAACTACATAAAAAAGGAAAACCCAGTAGACTCTGATTCAACAACAACGCTTTCGTGTCAGAACAACAAAGAAAATTCACCTCCCAATCTAGGATCCCTAAAATCCCTAAAATCGAAATTTCTCTCACCTCTCCTTGCTTCCCCGATTCAACAATCGCAGCTCTCAAGAAAATCGACAAAATCGACAGAAGAATCGAAGACGAAAAAAGATTGTTTTTTCACACAGAGCAGCGATTGGAGTAGCTCGGAGGTTGCAGAAGATAATCACGCCGATTAACTATCTCCGGGTGAGATTAGAGTCAAAGAATCTGATTCTCCCGCCGTCGATGGGATCAATTTCTTCTCTAGACTTGCAGCTACGAGCAATAGATTTTTGGAGATCAAATCACCTAATCTGGAGCCAGAGAATCCGAGTTGTTTGAAAAATCGAAGTCTGGAATCTGGGCTTTGTGACGATATTGTATTCGGTAATCGAAGAAGGAGTATTAGGTTTTTGTAATTTTGGTCGATCATCTTGTATTGGATTGGTTTTGGTTAACTCAATAAACCATTTCAACCAAACTCATTTCAGCCCAATCCATTAAACCCATAAACCATTTTGACCTATTAACTCATTAAGACTCAAATTTCAAACTCAATAAGTTTATGAGTTGGTTTGGATTGAATTGATCCACAAATTTTGATCCATTCTGACACCCCTACGTTATAATAATAATTTTAAAAAGAAAAAATAAATAAAAAATGAGTTAGGAAATTATGAAAACACAGGAACTTTACATGTATGAATAATTAAGACTGTATAAATTATATGCTTTTCACACCGCTCTTTAATCGCAAGAGTATTACTTGCATATGAAAACACCATAAACTTATAATAGTTCAAACAAATGTAAGAATAAATAAAATTTATTTAAATTATGAACATTGAGTAATGCTGTTATATGTAGTATTATACCATAAAATCAACATACTAATACCAGTTTTGAATGCTTCTAAATATTCGAATAGTGAATGCGATGTATTATAACTTCACATCCAGTAATATATATAATCTGTTTGTTATGATCATTTGTTATAATATTTATCATAATCCATAAATGAGGAATCATTATAATGAAGTCATTTATAATACAAAGTGAAAATAAATGTTGTCCATTGCCACTTATATATAGATTAATACATATTAATCTATGGTTAAAAATTTGTTAATGGAGTATGCATTGCCACTTATAATGATACTTAAGATGATTCTCAGACAACACTATATTTAAACCAATATATAGTATACAAATATATAGTTTACAAATATCCATTTATGTAGTTAAGTTTAAATATGCTCATGTTTTATATATTACATCATATTGATTATAATTACAATAGACTGAAGTTAATTTACATAATGATTTTGCTCATGGGAAGATCATACCATCACTATTTTAGTATTAAAGAATCTTATGTAGGTAATATTGATAAATTATGTTTTATTGTATTTGATTATGTGATAAATTAGAACATTGTATTTGTAAGAACATACGTTGGACTTAATATAATCCTTAATATAATTACATGATAAAAACACATCTTATATATCAAAAGGACTATCATACTTTAAGTTAGAGTATACTTTATTAGAAAGGGTGATTAAAGTGATATTCATAGTACAATGTGAACATTTTATTTTTAAGTATGTATGCTTAAAAATGTTTAAGCATAAACTTTTATATGATTATTTATGTGAAAACAAAAATTATGTCTGACCACCATGAAAACAAACTTCAAAAGAAAAAAATGGCGCTACGGTCGTCCTTATCAATTGGAACTAAGTCATGAATCAGTTTTCCAACTGTATCCAATTTGTCTTTCAAAACAGCATTAGTTTCACGGACATCTGCCTCATTTAGAATATAATCTTGTTTGTTTCTCTCAATTTGCTTAATAGTCTCAATCGCATTTTCATTTTCTATCTTAAAGAAACCAAAAACAAAAATTTATTATAATCGTCTTCCATCAATGTCCATTCAATCGAGATAAAATCATTCCCTAACCATGACATTTACACTAATATAACAACAAACACAAAAATTTTCATATATGATTCCACATCTTAAGTAAAACCACTACAAGTCTAAGAGAATGTTCTTACAAAGATAAACTAACAATTTTGAGTTGTGCTACTTGTTTATTCAGCTTATGGAACTCTTTTCTGATGCTATATACTTCAAATTATAAATTGTAATAACATCAAAGCTCAATTTTGTTGGAAAATAAATGGTGATAGCGAGCAAAGTGCTCGTGGATACTTACGTTGATGCCATTCTTTGTTGAGCTTAATAATATTGATATGTCAGAGTTTTTTCCCTTTTTTGACCATGATATAAGTTCTTTTTATTGAGTCTTTCTAGTATTTTTGGAGTCTTTTAGAGTCTTTTCAGGATTTAGGTACGTTTGGAGCTGAATTTGATTTATTGAAGCTTTCTTGATCATTTTGGAGTTGAACATGGATCAAGCAGTTTGTGAGCCTATATGAAGCTTTTGTATCGATCGACACCACCTGGTGTCGATCGATACTGACACTTGGAAGGAACGTGACTCGCTGCCTCTTTATCGATCGATACCACTTATGGTATTGGTCAATACCGACATCCAAGGAAGAGAACGTGACTCTCAGTTTGAAGAATCTGCTCTTTGACCCAGAAAACTTTATTATTTACAATAAAGGCTAAAACGTGTTTTAGATTAGAATTAGGTTTTTTAGCCACTTTTTGAGAAGAAATAATACCCGGAGATAGATATTTTTTGTAGCAGAGTTTTGGGAGAAGAATTGGAACCCTCTTTGTACTCTTTACTCTATTTCTTTAATGCAATCTATTTTATTCAAGATGTTTGCTTCATTCACCATGTCTGAGTAGATTCTTTGTTAGGTTTAGGATTATTCAAAGGTGTTTGATGAATTGTTAGATTGAACTGAATTGTTAGAAAAAATCCATAGAGTTCTTCATCTAGACTTGTGATTATTGCTTATTCTAGCTTCGCGACCTAGAATCTGATATTAGGTTGATTAATTGGCACGAAAGTGTGATTGATTTCCTGAACTAGTGTTGGGTGAGCAAAAGATCTATTCGCAAAGAAATTTAGTTTAGGATTTTGTGAATAATTGAACCTGATCATTAATGCTTGTTTGAATTCATAGGATTTGCAAAGAAATTTAGAATTCTAGGTTTAGACATAGATAATCTTCGCAGCGAAAGTTGGTAGGTTTTATATTCGTGTTTCAAGTTCAAGAACGGTGCTGAACTTATTCCTAACAATCTGTTTGATCTGCAATTCTGATTTACAAATTACCCTAGGCTTAGCGTTTTCATCCAATGATCTTACAACCCGTTTTTAATCGTTTGCTATTTTAAATTAATTACAATGATTTTGCTTAGCTTAATTCATATTCTGAAATCTATTGAGTGATATCTTGAGTTTTTGTGGTTCGACCTCTAATATACTACAGCTACTGCTTTAGTACTTTTAGGGTATTATATTTGAGCATATCAAATTTTGGCGCCGTTGTCCAGGACTCTAAGTTCGCCATTAGATTTTAGGTTAGAATTTTGACTAAGTTCGTCGAGCATCGATCGACACCCATCTGGTATCGGTCAATACTCATCGTAATTCTTTTTAAATTTGGTTACTTATGTGCTTGACTTTTGTGTTTCAGGTGTATGCCTAATCGTGAAACCAGAAGGAGCAAGAACAAGAACTTGACTAGTCTATCCATCAAGGAACTAGCTGAATTAGAGCGCGCGAACATGAAGCAAAAGAAGCAAGCAGAGATGAACAATCCAATTGTGCTCACTCACGATGAGGCTGGGTTTTGAGAGACCAGGAAGGTCATCTGTGTAATGAGCAAGGACAGCGGCTTGATGCAAAGGGGAACATCGTTATCCCTGCACCAGTAGCCAACGAAGTTTTCCCACATGTTCTGCGCGAGAACGTTGGGAATGCTTTGGTTAATCGCGCCAGGACGCTTGGAGAGTACAACAGACCCGATCAGTTCTATGTCTATCAGTCAGCAATTCGTATTCCAACCTTTCAGAGGAAAGACTTTGAGCTCAAACCTGCATAGTACACTCTTGTGGGTCAGCACCCTTTTCACGGTATTTCTCACGATCATCCCATGGATCACATCGAGAGGTTCGAGGATTTGGTCACTAGTATCAAGTACAATGGAGTGCCCAATGAGTTCCTTTTCTATAAGCTTTTCACATACTCTCTTGGTGGGGATGCAGCTTACTGGCTGAAGCAGTTGCCTCCTGGATTTTTGAGCACCTGGGAAGAGACGAAGAACGCATTTCTGAACAACTTCTACGATGATGCGAGATCCGATGAGTTGAGGAACAAAATCTCCCAATTCTCTCAGGGAGCAACAGAGGCGTTTAAGGCTGCTTGGGTGAGATTCAGATCCTATCAGAGAGATTATCCACATCACGGGTTCTCACAGGTTCATTTGCTGGGTATTTTCTTCAGAGGGATCGATTGGAGGTATCAGATGGCTCTGGATGCTGCGAGCAATGGTAATTTCAACACGAGATATCCCGATGATGCTTATGTCTAGATCGAGAACTTGGCGTCTAGTAATAGCACCAAGAATGCAGATTACGAGCGGAAGAAGCAGAACGGGAACATTGATGGATCGCAAATTGCTGAGGTGCACGCGAAGCTGGATTCGGTGCATAATTTGTTGATGGGCAAGCAGCAGAAGGCTGTACACTTTGCTGATAAGGTCAAGATTGTAGATGAGGTTGAAGTAGAGGATGTTAATTACGTTGGTGGTACAGGTTTTCAGAATTAGCAGTATCAGTTCAGCAACAACCGTGGATTCAGGTCTGATTTCGGAGCAAATTCCTTTGCCCAGAAACCGATGCAGAGCAGCGCCTACGGGAGTTCATCTTACCAGACTCCACCGCCTAAGACTCAGGAGAGTAAGGTTGAATCTATGCTTGAACAGATCTTTGAGGGACAACAGAAGGTGACAGTGGATTTTAATGGGAAGATGGATGCCATGTACACAGATCTGAATGGGAAAATCGAAGCTCTTAGCATTCATCAGAAGATGCAGGAAACTCAATATGCTCAGACATCAACAGCTGTCAAGGGAAAGACGGTTCAATCACAGCATGACTACGTCAATGCAATCACCACAGGAGGTGATTTTGAACCTGATACGTCAGTGTCGACCGACACCAACCTAGTGTCGACTGACACCAACCTAGTGTCAACTAAAACTAACCCAGTGTCGACCGACACCAACCCAGTGTCGACCGACACCAACCCAGTGTCGACCAACACCACTACCAGTGTCGATCGACACCAACCTGCAGAAACGACACAGATGAGTAGTACTGATCGACACCAGTCTGGTGTCAATCGACACCCCCGCAGACTGAGCTGAAAATTTCAAAAACACCGAGGATTGTTGAGGAACGTGTCTACAAGCCTAAAGTGCCATATCCTTTGCCACCTAGACATCTCAGAAACCCCATCACTGCAGAGAAGTTGCTTGCTTTTGAGAAGATGGTGAGAAAATTTCCTAATAACATCTCCTTTGAAGAAGCGGTGGAAAACCGCCCCCTGCTTGGTTACTTCCGAGGTTGCAGAGAAACTGAGGAAGAGATTAAGGCACTCTTCATCAAGGCAAGAAGAACACCACTTCCAATGAAGTAGTTGACTAAAAAAGAAGACCCAGGAAAATTTTCAGTTCCATGCTCTATCTCTGGAGTAAATAAGAGTCTCTCGTTGACTCAGGGTCTAGCGTCAATGTCATGTCATGGGCAGTTGCAGAGAGATTGGGAGCTGATATTTGATCTCCGAAGACGCCTCTTAGATTCGCGAACTCTTCCACCTCGCTCCCATACAGTACAATCCCTGATTTGCTCGTTAAAGTAGGAGATTGTTTAGTTCCTACTGATTTTCAGGTTGTGGAAATGAGTGCAAGATCTAGTATACCTTTGATTCTTCGAAGACCGCTCATGGCTATAATTGGTGTAGTTATAAACACACCCAGTAAGAGAATCTCGTTCTCATACATTGACAAGAAGGTCTCCTACAAAGCCATTCCTACTAGAGGAGCTCCCACACATGTCTCTTGCATCACTGTTGTCACGGGAGAGACGTTGGTGACTGATCTGTTAGATGAGCCTTATAATGAACCAACTGTCATAGATGTTTTAGATGGTCCTCGTCTCATCACCAAGAAAGACATCGAAAAGGCTAAGGCAAAAAAGAAGGTGAAGAACAAGAGAATCGAGAGTGCTACCCATGTGACTCTAACCCCTCAAAGTGTGATGGAGATACGATTGAATATAAGGTGAAGTGCAAGGGAACCTCGAAACCATTCTCTAAGGTTAGAGTTATCCTCCCTTCAGAGCTGAAAGAGAAAGGAAAGGATGTTGTGGAGGGTATGTTGAGCAGAACTCTTAAGCTGGAGATGTCTGGTTGTGGAGCTTACTTCGGAGTTAGTTCTCAACCCGATCCTGACTGATAGCTAAGCCCCGACACGGTCAAGCTAATGACATCAAACAAGCGCTTAGTGGGAGGCATCCCACTAGTAAGTCTGGATATACTTTTGTTTTTGTGTTTTTGGTTTTGTGTCTTGTGTTTTGCATGAATCAGCAACTAAGGAGAGATGAAAAGGAGTCCCTGTGTCGACCAACGTCTGGTATCGATCGATACTAGTGCTGTGTAGATCGACACTCATCACCATCTCGGGTAACTTCTTCGATTTTCCCCAATTCACATAGTTCTTTTGTTTCTTTTGCCAAATCTAGACTAAATAACACTAAGGGCAGTGTTGTTTAAGTCTGGGGGAGGTAGTCGCTGACATTGTGTTTCTTTTTCTTAGAGTCAAAATTTGTTTTATTGAGTCAAAACCTGTTGGAGATTATGATCTTTTTTTTGAATCTATTGTTCTGACCTTGCTTTTGAGTGACCAGTGTTACAGAATCAGTTCTAGATTGACTAATGAAAAATCCAAAGACTGACCAGTTGACTAGAAGACACCCATGTCTCCAGCAGAGTCCTACCAAAGCCTAAGCCAAATTATTGCAGTTCATCGTTTTGGTTAGTGTTTATTGAGCTTGATTCATCATTCATATCTGACAAAGGAACCCATGTGTTTGAAAATAATGGTATACCTCTCCCTTGACACACATTGGTAAATAAGATGCATAAAAGATGAAATGATTTCCGCCGAGTAGAGGGCTAAGAAAATTTCCATTATTCTACTTGGATAAGGAATGATCACACAAAGGTTGGAAGCGAGGGGTAGGAACATTACCCGGGACCCTATTATTCGTCTAAAGCCTTTGATACATTTAGAGGGGAGAACCGGGGATTCGGTGGCAAACACCATCAATACTCGCGTCTCAAACCTTGATTTGTATATGCGAAGCTAAAAAATAATAAAATAAAGAGAAAATAAAAAGAGATAAGTCTAGGGGAGAAGAAAACAATACCAAAAGTGTGTAATTTGGGTGGTTCTTTTGTCAAGATATTGTATGGGAAAGAATCTAGAAGGTTCTTAAACATTTTTTGCAGTGATGAAACTGGCGATGAGGGTTTGGTTGGATGATGTTGTGAGATAATGTGTGGAGTCTGGGAAGCTGCGAATGTGTACAGAGAAGTACATGGTGGTTAGATATGAAACTCTTTAGGTGATATCTGGAAAGCTTAGGAAAAGGGTCATTGCAATGTTTCAAGAACAGGTGAGTCTCCGTGTTTTCAAACCTCTTCCTCTGGTTTGGTTTTCTGTTTGCTTGAGGGCAAGCAAAGGCTAAGTCTGGGGGAGTTGATTTATCATGGTTTTTACCCGTTTTTAGCCATGATATAGGTCTTGTTTCCAGAGTCCTTCTAGTGTTTTTGTAGTCTTTTTGAGTCTTTTCAGGTTTTAGCACGTCAGGAGCATTTTGGCATCCTTTGAATAACTTCCCACCGTTGGATTGAGCTCAAATTTGGATACAAGACAGATCTTTGGATTAGCTTTCCTTTGGAAGTGGTTTGAGGCCATTCTAACAGTGCGATCAAAAGTTATGCCAGTTTTCGTGAAGACAGTCCAGTCTGACGAGCACAGAGTCCTGGTATCGACCGACACCAACCCAGTATCGATCGACACCGACTGCAGGAAAAGAAAACACGCGATTTTACAAGTTTGAAGAGTCTGCAACTTGGCCCAGAAGATTCTATTATTTACAATTAAGCTCAGAACGTGTTTTAGTATTATATTTAGGGTTTTTAGCCACTTTGAGAGAGATCTTTTATCATTCTTCTGAATACTTAGAATAGACTGGATTTTATTCATTATTCGGGTTTGGAGAGAGGGAGAGAAGTCAGAAACTCTGTTCCTGAGAGAAAAGATTTTGTGTTACTCTTTACTCTACTCTTTTATGCAATCTAATTTATTCATGATGTTTGCTTCATTCACTATGTCTGAGTAGATTCCTTGTTAGGTTTAGGGTTATTCAAAGGTGTTTGATGAATTGTTAGGTTGATCTGAATTGATAGGAGAAATTCAATAGAGTTCTTCATCTAGACTTGTGATTACTGCTTATTCTAGCTTCATGACCTAGAATCTGATCTTAGGTTCTAGTGTGATTGATTGCCTGAACTAGTGTTAGATGAGCAAAAGACCTATTCGCAAAGAAATTTGGTTTAGGACGTGAACAATTGAACCTGATCATTAATGCTTGTTTGAATTCATAGGATTTGCAAAGAAATTTGGAATTCTAGGTTTAGACATAGATAATACTCGCAGCGACGGTTGGTTGATTTTATATTTGTGTTTCAAATTCAAGAACAGTGCTTAATATCCTTCTGACATTCTATTTGACCTGCAATTCTGATTTGCCGGAGAATTTCCCTAAGCTTAGCGTTTTTCCTCCATTGATTTTACAACTACTTTTAATCGTCTGCTATTTTCAATTACATTGATTTTGCTTAGCTTAATTCATATTCTATAATCTATTGAGTGATTTCTTGAGTCTTTGTGGTTCGACCCCTATTCACTGCAGCTACTGCTTTAGTACTTTTAGGGTATTATATTTGAGCATATCAACCGTATAAAATATAATTATTTCACCCCACACTTGAATCGCAAGAGTATTAGTCTGCATATAAAAAGACTATAAACTTATAATTGTTTAAACTAATGTATGAATAGATAAAATGTATTCAAATTATTATATCAAAAACCTGTAAAAATAAACTTGTGCTTGTTTTGATATGTTGTATTTTTTACGTCTTTCATCTCAAGTTTAGCGTCTTTGTAGCGTCTTTTAGTGTCGTTTTGGTCGAGTCTTTAGTTTTCTACATATTACTGGACATTACGTCGGAATAGGACATGTTTACATGTTTTTTGGGACGATTGCGAGGCAAAGCAAGCATGAACAAGAGGAGACCAATCGATCCGTACTAGGATCAATTGATCCACGCCACCAGATGAAAGAAGAGAGGCCGATCGATCGATTCCAAGATCGATCGGTCGAAGCTGCCGGATGAAGGAGGAACCAAGGGATCAATCGATCGGATCCGCTAGATGTGCCCAAGAGGAGGAGATCGATTGATCCCAAGGAAGATCGATCGATCGGATCGCACAACAAATCAAACTTATCCTATATATATTTTTTTTTTTTTGCAAAAAGGGTATAAATACTCAAAAACCTAATTTTATTTCTTACGTTTTCTTTGACGCTTATTTATTTTTCTGGAGAGCCTTTCACCTTGTAAGCTACTCCCTAAAGTTTGAGATTCATCTTTGTGACAATTTGGAGAAGATTTCTAAACCCTTTATTTTATTCTATTACAATTCTATTATGTCTTCTTCTTTGAATTTCGTTATTTCATTTGCTATGTCTGTGTAGATCTCTTAATTGGGTTTTAGGGTTCTAAGTAGGGAATTTAATGGTTTGATGTTTTGACTGTTCTAGGAAACTCTAACTCTTTGGTTCTTCAACTCACATGTGCTTAATGCTAGAATAGGATTGATCACCTCGTCTTAGATCTTAGGTTTATCTATGCATGAAAGTGTTGATAGGTTGCTTGAATTAATGTGAATTGAGCAATATGCTCTTAGCCAACGACAATTGATGTTAGGAAGTATTGTGAACTTAGTGAAATTGATTGATAATGCAAATTTGACTAGGAGATCTCAAATGACAGTTTATAAAATTGATTAGTCAGATTTAGAGATGAATGTCTTGAAAGAGAATTAGTCTATCTAATTGTTCATGTTCGAGAACGGTTCTTACCTATTGAGTTTCTTTATTCATTCATCTTGTTGATCATTATATCTCTGAAGTACCCTATAGCCCAATGTCTTTAATCTATTAGTTTACATCCATTTTTATTTAAAATCGTGAAAACCAAAACACATCTTCTGCGCTTTAGCTATTTACAAATCTTGCAAATCTATAGAGTACCATTGGTCATTGTGGACTGACCCCGAACATACTTGCTATGCTGAAATATAATACCCTTAGAGTACTAAAGCAGTAGTTGTAGTATGTTAGGGGTCGAACCACAAAGACTCAAGAATTCACTCAATAAATATTAAGACTCGAATTAAGCTAAGCGAACAAAGTAATGCAGGAAATAAGCAGCAGAATATCAAAGTTGTGTAATTCAATGGAGGAAAACACTAAGCCTAGGGAAATTCTCCGGTAAATCAAAATTGCAGATCAAATAGAATGTGAGGAGGATATTAAGCACTGTTCTTGAACTTGAAACACAAATGTAAAATCAACCAACCGTAGCTGCGAAGATTATCTATGTCTAAACCTAGAATTCCAAATTTCTTTGCAAATCCTATGAATTCAAACAAGCATTAATGATCAGGTTCAATTGTTCACAAAATCCTAAACCAAATTTCTTTGCGAATAGGTCTTTTGCTCATCTAACACTAGTTCAGGCAATCAATCACACTTTCGTGCCAATCAAACAACCTAAGATCAGATTCTAGGTCATGA
>SMJT01000146.1:206390-235341 GCA_004349715.1 Crucihimalaya himalaica
AATTGCCCTTGACATGACATTGACGCTAGACCCTGAGTCAACGAGAGACTCTTTGAATTAACCTCCAAAGATAGAGCATGGAACTGAAAATTTTCCTGGGTCTTCCTTTTTAGTCAATTGCTTCATTGGAGGTGGTGTACTTCTTGCCTTGATGAAGAGTGCCTTAATCTCTTCCTCAGTTTCTCTGCAATTTTGGAAGTAACCAAGCAGAGGGCGGTTTTCCACCGCTTCTTCAAATGAGACGTTATTAGGAACTTTCCTGACCATCTTCTCAAAAGCAAGCAACTTCTTTGCAGTGATGGGGTTTCTGAGATGTCTAGGAGGCAAAGGATATGGCGTTTTAGGCTTGTAGACACGTTCCTCAACAATCCTCAGTGTTTTTGAATTTTTTAGCTCAGTGTGCAGGGGGTGTCGATCGATACCAGACTGGTGTCGATCGATACTTCTCATATGTGTCATTTTTGGGTTGGTGTCGGCCGACACTGGGTTGTTGTCTGTCGACAATGGGTTGGTGTCGGTCGACACTGGGTTGGTGTCGGTCGGCACTGGGTTGGTGTCGGTTGGCACTGGGTTGGTGTCGGTCGACACTGGGTTGGTGTCGGTCGACACTGACGTATCAAGTTCAAAATCACCTCCTGTGGTGATTGCATTGACGTAGTCATGCTGTGATTGAACCGTCTTTCCCTTGACAGCTGTTGATGTCTGAGCATATTGAGTTTCCAGCTTCTTCTGATGAATATTAAGAGCTTCAATCTTTCCATTCAGATCGGTGTACATGGCGTCCATCTTCCTATTAAAATCAACAGTCATCTTCTGCTGTCCCTCAAGGATCTGTTCAAGCATGGATTCAACCTTGCTCTCCTGAGTCTTAGGAGGCAGAGTCTGGTAAGATGAACTCTCATATGCGCTGCTCTGCATCGGTTTCTGTAGATACTGATTTGTTCCAAAACCAACTGGTTTGTTGTTCTGCTGGTATTGAAATCTCTGACCTTGAAAACCAGCACCACCAATGTAGTTAACGTCTTCCACTTCATCTTTTTCAAAATTTTTGACCTCATCAGCAAAGTGTACAGCCTTCTTTGTCTTACCCATTAGGAGATTGTGCACTAAATCAAGTTTGGCTTGAACCTTGACTTGAACCTCAGCAATCTGCGATCCATCCAAATTCCCAGCCTGCTTCTTCTGCTCAAAGTCTGCATTCTTGATGCTATTGCTAGACGCCAAGTTCTCGATCAGCACATAAGCATTATCGGGATATCTCGTGTTGAAATTACCATTACTCGCAGCATCCAGAGCCATCTGATACCTTCAATCGATCCCTCTGAAGAAAATACCCAGCAACTGAACTTGTGAGAACCCGTGATGTGGACAATCTCTTTGATAGGATCTGAATCTCACCCAAGCAGCCTTAAACGCCTCTGTTTCTCCCTGAGAGAATTGGGAGATCTTGTTCCTCAACACCTCGGGTCTCGCATTGTCGTAGAAGTTGTTTAAAAATGCGTTCTTTGTCTCTTCCCAGGTGCTCAGCGATCCCGGAGGCAACTGCTTTAGCCAGTAAGCTGCATCCCCAGCAAAAGAGTATAGGAAAAACTTACAGAAGAGGAAATCATAGGACACTCCATTGTACTTGATGCTAGTGACCAAGTCCTCAAACCAATCAATGTGATCCATGGGGTGTTCATGAGGAAGACCATGAATTAGATGTTGACCCACAAGAGTGTAGTATGCAGGTTTCAGCTCAAAGTCATTCCTTTGAAACGCAGGAACACGAATCGCTCCTCGATTGGCATAGAACTGATCAGGCCTGTTGTACTCACCAATCGTCCTAGCACGATTAACCACAGCGTTCCCCTCGTTCCCGTGCGCAGCTCGCCCGTCAACAACAGCTTGAGGGACAATGACGTTTCCTTCTTCGTCAAGACGTTGCCCTCTCTCATTGTACAAACGACCCTCTAGGTCTCTGTAAGCACCAGCCTCATCACAAACTAGAACCAATGGGTTGTTCATCTCTGCTGGCTCCTTTGCTTTCTTGAAACACAAGAGTCAAAAACATGTAAGTAACAAAAATAAAAATTTTAAAAAATTACTACGAGTATCGACCGATACCAGCTGGGTATCGATCGATACCGACGAACTTAGTCAAAACTCTAATCTAAAATCTAATGGCGAATTTAGAGTCCCCGGAAACGGCGCCAAAATTTGATATGCTCAAATATAATACCCTAAGAGTACTAAAGCAGTAGTTGTAGTATGTTAGGGGTCGAACCACAAAGACTCAAGAATTCACTCAATAGATATTAAGACTCGAATTAAGCTAAGCGGACAAAGTAATGCAGGAAATAAGCAGCAGAATATAAAAGTTGTGTAATTCAATGGAGGAAAACACTAAGCCTAGGGAAATTCTCCGGTAAATCAAAATTGCAGATCAAATAGAATGTCAGGAGGATATTAAGCACTGTTCTTGAACTTGAAACACAAATGTAAAATCAACCAACCGTCGCTGCGAAGATTATCTATGTCTAAACCTAGAATTCAAAATTTCTTTGCAAATCCTATGAATTCAAACAAGCATTAATGATCAGGTTCAATTGTTCACAAAATCCTAAACCAAATTTCTTTGCGAATAGGTCTTTTGCTCATCTAACACTAGTTCAGGCAATCAATCACACTTTCGCGCCAATCAAACCACCTAAGATCAGATTCTAGGTCATGAAGCTAGAATCAGCAGTAATCACAAGTCTAGATGAAGAACTCTATTGAATCTCTCTTATCAACTCAAATCAACTTAACAATTCATCAAACACCTTTGAATAACCCTAAACCTAACATGGAATCTACTCAGACATGATCAATGAAACAGAAATCATAATTGAATAGAATTGCATAGAATAAATCAAGAGTAAACAAGGGTTCAGAATTGTCTCCCACAAAAACCCGGAACCGATCTCTCTCAAAGTATTAGAATCAATGATAAAAGCTGCCTCTCAAAGTGGCTAAAACCCATAAATATAATGCCAAAACACGTTCTGGGCTTAATTGTAAATAATAGAATTAAGCAGGACTCTGTGCTCGTCAGACTGGACTGTCTTCACGAAAACTGTTATAAATTTTGATCGCACCGTTAGAATGACCTCAAACCACTTCCAAATGAAAGCTAATCCAAAGATCTATCTTGTATCCAAAGTTGAGCTCAATCCAACGGTGGAAAATTATTCAAATGATGCCAAAATGCTCTAGACGTGCTAAAACCTGAAAAGACTCAAAAAGACTACAAAAACACTAGAAGGACTCTGAAAACAAGACCTATATCATAGCTAAAAACGGGTAAAAACCATGATATATCAATACTATTGCACACTTCACCGTGCCCTTGTTGTTTAAGTATTTCGGGTTAATTACTCGAGCAATCACCATCGAGAGAACATTTGCTGATGAAATTTTTTCCCATAAGACATCTGACAGGTATCAGAAAACATTACAAAACAACTTTAGATATCAAGAATCTCAAGGTTCTCTCATGACAATCACATATGGACCATATATATTATGCTACTTAAAAATGGTGTCTTGTATACAGCTTCTACCAATTGAATTGACACAAAATAGCTTCGAAATTATAGATTATGGGTTCCAATATACACTACAAGAAAACATGCCATTTTTTGACAGAATTTCCGACTCTAAATGAATGGTCGGAAATTTTTGATTGATTTTCGACGACTTTCCGACGACCAAAACACCATTGTAATGCGTTGATAATTTCCGAGGGAAATGGATTGGTAGGTAATCCATCGGTTATTTCCGATGGATTTCCAACAAAACCTCAACCGTCGGAAAATTACGATGAATTTTCGACCAAAATATATCCGTTAATATATCCTTTTGTAGCTGATATATCCTTTTGTAACCAAAATATATCCGTTAATATAAGTAATTGATTTAAGAATCATCACTCACAAACTCAATGTGTGAGGTCCATATTAACATGTGACCCTGCGTGAAGCGCATGTAACTCTCTCTCTCTCTCTCTCTCTCTCTCTCTCTCTCTCTCTCTTTGACTCCTTCTCTCTTCTTTTTTAACTTAAAGTCTTTCACCAATATGCTCTATAGTATACTTTTCTCCTCAATCTCGGATATTTATTTAACTTGTTATTTTTCCTTTTGTTTTTCGTTTCAATCTCGAATTTCATTATTAAGAAATTTTTGTGTGATTCCTTGTATTTTATTTTTCCTCTCATAACTCGCATCATCAAACATCGTTTCAGTCTTTGTTTAATTTTAAACTATATGCTAGCTTTTGTCTTAATCTTGCTTTTGTGTACATATTTAGTCTTACCCTTACATTTCATATTCTTCTTACCCTTCACCTTTCAATAGGTTTTTTTCATTACCAGAATCTTTACCCAACTTTTATCTTGCCTTATACTTATTTAGTAAAATACTGGGATTAGTTCGGGTAGTACATATTGGGAACAATGGCTTTAATGCCACTTTTCGAAAGGAAGGAGTCCTTAATGTCACCTTTATTTTTTACATTTATTTTTAAGTCAAAATTGAAGTCAAGGGCCAAAAACTCCGAGTAAAATAACAATAATTACCAATCCAACCTAAAGAATCTGGACCAAACCCAGTAACCCGACCCAACTTCATTAGATTTACGGATCCAGTACAACTACCCTAGTTGTACTTTGTTGAACATAACTAAAATGTTAAGAAAAAAAACAATCGCCGCCTCCAAACTATGTACAACATTCACATAGGTGTCTAAAAAAGTTAAGAAAATATGTACAACATTCGCATAGGTGTCTAGAAAAGTTAAAAATGTGTACAACATTCACATAGCTGTACTTTGTTGAACATAGTTGTACTTTACGCAGGAGTAACGAGAACGAAAGTGACATTTAACGACAACATTTCACATAGTTGTATTTTACGCGGAAGTAAAGATATGACATTAACGATAACATTTGCATAGATAATTGAGATGTATTAAAACCAGTAAACTTTGTCACGGAACTCTCTACAAAACCAGTACATTTGAATGATCCAAAATCATGAATCACTCATGTTTCCTCTTTCGCTTCCTTTGAATTCCTTATTCCAATTTTATTCCCATTTATTTCGTTGAGCACACTTACAGTTGTAGAGTTTTCGGCCATCAATTTGAGTCTCCCTCTCCAGAAACAATGGAGGAAGTTCATAAGGCCATTGATATATCATGGTTTTTACCCGTTTTTAGCCATGATATAAGTCCTTTTTGTTGAGTCTTTCCTTTAGTTTTAGAGTCTTTCAGGTTCTTTTCAAGCTACAGATGCATATGGAGCTAATTGGAGGATTTGGAGGCTTTTTGAAGCAATCTGGAGTTGAAGCCGTTTGGGAACAAGCTCACCATCGATCGACACTGAGAAGCATCGATCGACACCATTCGTTTGAGAGTCCCACGATCAGAACACCAAGCATCGATCGATACCACTTACAGTATCGGTCGATGCCAGTGACCAGAACGCAGAGAAAACCCGAAGATCATTCAGAAGCTTTCCTTATTTTTCGAGATAGACTCCTAAACGTTTTTGGAACAATATAATTAGGTTTTTGAGCCTCCTTAGAGGGGAGGAGGTGTGACTTTATGACTTTTGGAGAGAGAGTTTTTCTGCAACTAAGTTTTGGAGAAGAATTATTGAACCTTCTTTGTATTCCTACTTTATTTCAATTCTTAATTATGATATCTATTCTATTCATGATGTTTATTGTTTGCACCATGTCTGAGTAGATCCCTTGTTAGGATTAGGGTTTCTAAAGGGTATTTGATGAATTGTTAGATCTGACTTGATTGTTAGGGAGTAATCTATAGAGCTTTTCACCTAGACTTGAGATTAATGCTGATTTTAGCCTCGCGAACTAAAATCTGATTTTAGGTTGTTTGATTGGCACGACAGTGTGATTGATTGCTTGATCTAGTGTTTGGTGAGCAAAAGCCCTATTCTAATTTGGTTTAGGGATTTTGTGAACAATTGAAATTGAACTTTAATGCTTGTTTAAATTCATAGAATTTGCAAAGGAATTTGGAATTCTAGGTTTAGGCATAGATAGTTTTCGCAACGACAGTTGGTTTACTTTACATCTGTGTTTCAAGTTTGAAAGCGGAGCTTAATTCATTCCTGACAATTGATTTGATTTGATAATTCTTATTTGCTTGCAAGTTTCTCTAAGCCTAGTGTCTTCCTCCATTGATTTATATTCTTGATTTACTTGCTTTTGTCATTCTTGATTTCATCTATTTTGCTTAGCTTAGTTCATATTTCAGAATCTATTGAGTGTCATCTTGAGTCTTTGTGGTCGACCCCTAAAATACTGTAGCGAATGCTTAGATACTTTTAGGGTATTAGTTTTGAGCACATCATGTACTATCAAAAACATGAGTGGGTCGAGGATTTTATAGAGAAAGAGTCTAACAGAGAGTTTTAGGCACGTGGGATATTGTAAGATCTTAATCTCCTGATCCGATCTAGACCGTTCAATTAAGATATCAAAATCTGATTGCTTTTGTCCAATTAATATAAGGAAAAATAAATTATCGTATCTTTCTCCTTCACTCACAATAAATTAGGGGCTTACCAATCTCATATTTTTGTTAGGTAGAAGTAGAGAAATCTGAGCATAAGCGTAATATTATCATAGATATTTGACGTTGGCAATGAACTAATTATCTCGCCTGACTAATTAAAAGATTTTTCTTGGCCAATAATTTTTTTTCCTTTAAGTTCTTAAACTCAGTTCTCTCAAATTTAAAGAGTCTATATATGACTGCTAAGTTGTTTGATGTTAGAATAGTGAACTAAATGTTGTTTTGCAAGGTTTCTAATATGCTTTATGTTTGTCAAGGGTTCACCCTTGAGCGTATACGTCTTCAACAGAATATTGGGAGACCATTGGCCAAAAAAGTCGTAAAAGATACACCAATGACCAGAATAAGGGTTATGGAAGCATTAATGTATACTCTCTTAAATATTTTTTTTTTTGAGGTACTACGGTTGTTCTATTTTGGCAGTGGATTGGTATGCTATGATTTTTATATACGAAAGAACTATAGAACAGTTAGATAAATAGTGACTAATTTTATCTAGACTCCAAAGTCTAGATACCAATAAAAGAAAAATATATGGTTGAGTTATATGTATCATTGAGAAATATAGTCAAATATTTACCCGGATGTAGCCCGGACTTTGGTTCTTCATGCTATCAATTAAGATAGAAAGAGAATAAAACTTTGAAGCAAACTAATGGAACAATAAGATAGGAAGAGGAATCCTAAGACGAATCCTAGATGGTTAGTTCAATAAAACAATACAATGCAAATACACCCGCGCATCGCGCGGGTTCTATCCCTAGTAGTAATAATCATAAAGATACATTATGTAGTAGATTGTACTTGAGTAATATATCGTTAAAACCCTTCAATAATATAAGTGAACAATAGGATTTGCAAATATAACTTAACTAGGTAGCCATCCGCACCATGTATAAAATTTTTTTTTTTTATATTGATTAATCTGAAATTATCAAAAAATTTTCATATATATCGTAACATATATTATATAGAAAATACATATTTAAAATAAGTGAAACAAATGTTAAAATTACATATAACCTTCATGTATTACTTTTATCCGCTCCTAAAAGATATAAATTTCACATTTTTGGAATATTCTATAAAGGTATATTAGCTTATCTCAAAAGTTATATTTTAATTTTCTAAAAAAAAACTAAATCACAGACTTTTATAATTAAGTAGTTTTATTAAGATCATAATGGTAATCAACCATTTTAAAGATGAATGAAAGTACTTTTGACTTTTTTTTTTAATATATAAGATTACGGGGGATGTAAATATAATCAAACGAAATGTTTGTTTAAATACTAAAACTAAGAAAACTATTCTAACAATTACATATTCTGTATTGCATTCCTTAATATGAAATTGTATAAGGAAAGTATTTCATGAAAAAGTATGTAAACACTTTAAGAATAGATGCAAATCAATTTAACATCAAAAATACTTTATTTTCAAATTAAATTAAACTATTCATTATCGATTATAGAAAACTCTCACATCCTAATCTCAGATAATAGAAAATATGCTATTTGAAGATACTAAAAACTACAGAGTATCAATGTCATAAACATCTACATTAAAAATTGATCCTAAACTATGCACTACAAACATCTACAAAAATTGATCGAAAAACAATAATTTGTAGTGCATAGTTTAGCTGATAATATAAACATCTACATTATTAGAAGTTTATATTATCAGCTAAACTATGCACTACAAATTATTGTTTTTCGATCCATAAAATCACAAACACTACCATGATATCAATTTCCTTGGACTAAAATAGCAAACAAAACCTATATATGATATACCAGGCGTAGCTCCGCATATCCTTTAATATAGATATAAATGTTTATCTGGTAGGATTTATTACACATAAATTAGAAATTTAGTTATCTAGGAGACTGGTGTAAAAGTCTAGTTCAAAAGAACACAATGTTAGAGTAGAACAATAATATATTTAATAAGATAATGGTGTATTGACATTATTAAGCATCTATGTTGAAAAATACATAATACAAAAAATAAAAAATAAAACATATTTAGTAATACATGGATAACAAAAATATAGTAATTAATTTTGATTAAACTTCAGTTGTAAAAGAATGATTATGTTCTTGAAAAACAAGTAACATAACTTATTAGGTAGTAAATTATGTTTGCACATCCCAATTTCTCTATTTGTTTACATGTGTAGGGTTTTATTTTCCTGTGACAAATTTAGTACAAAATAATGACTTTTGAGTAAAATAAAGTTTTACAAGATAAAAGTGTCACTACAAAAAAAGAAGCTGACAATTGCATCAATCAAATTGTGTCAAAAATTTTAAATGATACTACAAAGTGACAATTGTCAAAAAAAACAAAAGTGACAATTGTCAAAAAAACAAAAGTGACAATGGCATCAATCAAATTGTGTAAAAAATGTACTCTGAATTACTCTTATCGATACAAAAAATGTAGTTTAACATCAATTGCAAGAATGGATGCTATTATTGATTTGTGTGCTATTATTAGATTGGTTTGCATCATTTTCAAAATATTGATACAAATATATGAGTTTGCATCACTTAATAATCGATGATTTATATTAACATCACTTAAAAATGAAACAAATTTTACTTCAATAATTAAATAATGCTAATAATATATGATTTACCTACAGTTGTTGAAACTTATGTAATTATTTACTTGTTTTACATCTATTATAAAATTTGACACTTAATAAACAAACTTACATCAATAAGAATCGACATGCATACATATATATATATATATATATATATATATATATATTAGTTTTTAATTTATTGATAATATACATCTCTAAAATATTTACTTTAAGACATAACTTATACAAATAGCTATACATATATTTTAAAAAGGCAATACATCTTTAGGATTTTTACTTTAATACATAAATTATACAAAGGAAATACATATATTACTGAAACTAATACTAATATTAACATCAATATTTACAATAGATAAAATTATTACATCAGTTTGGATTGAAGCAAATTGTTTTAAATTGATCCAAACATTTTAAATCAATTACTATAAATGTAATAAATATTAATGTCATTTATATTAATTGATGGAAAAGTTTTTTTTTTGCCACAAAATTTATTTTATTTTATTCAAATTAGAAAATGTACAAGTGCCGACTTAGCGAGATAATCTGCCTTGACATTATTTTGATCTTGGAATAAAGAATAAACAATATCCGAAAAAGTCTTATCAACCTCTATAATATCTTCCAGGATGCCATGAATAAAAAATTTGGGTTATTCAAATAATGGCACATCTAAGGGATGTAGCCTGCCATGACGCATCAACAAAGCAAGAATAGATATGCCGATTTTCGTCCCGAGGGCTAACATCCTCTGTTTGTATACGCCGCAGTTGTTTCTTCATGTCTTGTGCAGCAGTCCAAGCTTTTGCATCCATTAACGACTTGGTAATTACATCCGCTGATGTGAACATCCTCAAAGACAAATTTATTCCGAGTTGTCCAAATGTTCCAATAAAGCCAAGGAAAGAGAGGAGTAGAACAACCAACCGGTGGAAGAGTAAGCATATCCTTGGCCTTCACAATAAAATCAAAGACTGATCCATTCGTCCCCAATGGTGTAAGAGTGATTGGCGAAGACTGCCAGATTTCAAAAGCGAAAGGGCAGTCCCTAAATAAATGAAGAGTTGTTTCGTTTTTCCCGCACTGTTTGCAACCATAATCCTTAGTAACTCTTCTCCGAACGAGATTTGTGCCTATAGGGAGAGAGTTCTTTGCCTTTTTCCAAAGCATAAGCCTCCCTTTAGGTAAAATCTTCGCTCACCAAATATGTTTTTGTCAATTAAAATCTTTCTCCGCTTGATTAATAACCATCACAACTCTCGTTCTGTATCCAGATTTAGTCGTATATATTCCATTCTTTGACGGTAACCAAATCCTGGTGTTAGGCCGCTCTGTAGCACTTGTTGGGATCGTTAGAATTAGTCATCATACTGAGGAATAAGACTCCTTATCTTATGAAAACTCCACTGGTTTGAAGAGGGGTCCTTCAGATCACTTACAAATAGCTCTTTAGCATTTGACGGTGCAGGCCCTATCGGAATCATAGGAAACTCCGACCATATCTTAATCTTTGAGCCATCACCTATACGCCAACCCATTCCAAGCTTCAACACTTCTCGACCAGCGAGATTACTCCTCCACCCATGGGAAGGATTGGAAGGACAAGTGTCTTCCATAAAAGAGGAATCATGACAATATTTGCCTAAAAACTTTTGTGCATAATGAATATGGGCTTTGTAGTATTCTCCAACTCGGTTTGGCGAGTAGAGCATCATTAAATGCCTCAATATCTCTGAATCCTAAGCCTCCAGCATTTGTCGGAAGAGTTAGGTTTTCCCAAGCAATCCAGCTCATCTTCCGCTCCTCAGGTTTATCATCCCACCAAAAACGAGTTAGTAAGGGCTGAAGCTGCTTGTAGATAGATACCGACAATTTAAAGCAAGTAATTAAGTGTCTAGGCATAGATGAGAGAATAGACATTAAGAGTACTTGCTTTCCAGCCGGGGATAAAAATCTTGAGGTCTAAGAATGTGCTCTCTATCGAACCTTATCAATAATAGAAGCAAATATCTCTTTTTCTTGCGTCCAAAATTTTTCGGAATACCTAAATATTTGACTGCTCCTCCTTCTGCATTGATACCAAGTAGGTTCATGACTTTTGTCTTCTAGCTTCTAGGAACCTTAGAGGAGAAGGTGATCGAAGATTTTCGCAAATTTATATATTGTCCCGAAGCTAGCTCATAACGCTTAAGAATTAGAGCCGATTCTTCGTAGTTTGATTGAGATGTCTTACAAAAGAACCTTGTATCATTTGCGAAAAGAAGATGATTTATCCTGGGACTGTACATCGAAACTCTTAAACTAGGTAGGCTTCTTTCTTGTTGAGCTTTTTGACATAATCCAGATAAAACCTCAGTACAAAAAATGAAGAGATAAGGTGACAAGGGGTCCCCTTGATGCAATCCCCGTGATGGTTTAACCAGTCCTTGAAGAGCCCCAATAGTTATAAATGAGTATGACACTGAAGTTACATACTGCATAATTCAATTAATCCATACTTGATGGATCCTAGTTTCGATAGAATAACCTCTAAAAAATTCCATTCGATGCGGTCATAGGCTTTACTCATGTCTGTTTTCACAGCCATTAAGCCATAAACCATTGCCTTTGATGTTCGACGATAGTGGAGAGTCTCATGAGTGATGAGAACATGATCAGCAATTACTCGTCCTGGCACAAAATTTGTTTGATTTTTTGAAATCAACCCCGGAAGATAGGCTGCAGCCTTTTCGTAAGTATTTTTTCTATGATCTTGTAGTAAACATTGTATTAAGCAATATGGCTGAAATTTGATACCTTTTTAGGGATAATTCATTTCGAAATTAGCCTTATATTGGAAAACAACTAGAGATGAAAACTGCTGGATTTCTGAAATTAGATCAGCACCATTAGATTTCTAAAAAGATTGGAAGAAGCTTGCAGAAAATTCATCTGGTCATGGGGCCTTACTTGGATTAATTGCAAATGGAGCGAACTGAATTTCTTCTGGGTTAGGTATAGCAATGAGTTTATTATTTATCTCTTCTGTAATTCGTGGTGTAAGCACTTCATTGACCACTTCAATATCGCCTTCAGATTTACTCGTGAAAATTTCACGAAAACAATCTGAGATTAAACTCGTAAATTCATGCTCCTTATGAAAAGCTTGCCCATCTTCATTTCCTAACACCGTAAGGTGATTAAGGACTCGTCTACCTTTAGTGACTTAGAAGAAGAAGGATGAGTTTCGATCTCACCTCCTGTAACCAAAGAACTCGACTTCATTGTTTCCAAAAAGCTTCCTCCGCATTTTAAGTTTCTTCCAACTCGATTTTCAGCTTCTCTATATGAATAATATTTGGAATACTCCCAGAAAGGGCTTTTTCTAACTGATCTTGAAGCTCCTTCATCCGCTTGTCACTGTTAACTTTTTGATCCTTAGTCCAAGCTACCAAACGGCGACGACAAGAAATGATTTTCTCTTCAATGGACTGATTGATACACCCCCTCCACGTATCATCAATGATCTGGTGCACTTCCTCATTTGCACATAAGCGATGATAAAACCAAACCTCTCATTTGACTTTGGAATCATCAATAATAGTTAAAAGAGGCCAATGATCAGAACCTTCAAATCTTAAATATTCAGCTCATCCAGAAGGAAAGTCTTCTATCCATTCAGCATTTGACAAAGAAATTTCGATACGAACTCGAACAAAATAGTCATAACATATACCACGTCAAGAGAATTGATTACCAGAATGGTTAACATCTCAAAGACCATTATGAGAATAGAAGCTTCGAAAGGACACAAAAGAGTTTTCTTGTCCCTTTGGTCCTCCTTTTTTTTCTCTGTGATCAACTATGTCATTGAAATCACCTGTCAAAAGCCAACTTCCCGTACGAGTAGAAGCAATCAGAGGGAGCTCCCACACCTCTTTGCGTTTGCTACTAATAGGATGTTCGTAAACAAAAAATATAAAAAAAAAAGTTTTATTTTTGAACACTACCCGAGTGTCAATGAAATTCGTACAAGACCAAAGGATCTCTAGAGCAACTGATGGGACTATGAAATTGTTTCCATATCACATCCACTGAAAAACATTGAAAACAAAGTCATCAGGATTCTTTGTCTTTGTGACGAACATAATCTCTGGAAATAAAGAAAGTCTTATTTCTATTAGACGTCGAACTGTAAGGAAGCTCCTAAGACTTGACAGTTCCAACTCGATGTAATCATTATAAATTGGACGGTTCTAGGGGAACTTTCACACCCTTATAAATAGCTGGCACAATGGCCTTATTAACCGAAGCAACAAGAGAAGAGTTTAATCTACTCAGAACGAGGTACAATGAGAGAAGCAGTCCCTTTAAGCATGGACCAAAAACCAGTAATAATTTGAGGAGGATGCCTTCTGTCTTGGTGATTTGCGAACCACCAAAGAGGATCTTGTCGCTTGTGAAGAAGCGCATCTTGGACTCGGGGATCTTCTGACTAAACAATTAGCAATCTTTTCCTTCACTTTTCTTTTGGAACCTGGCTTCTTCTTTGATGTAGTAGTATTACTTAGCGTGTCAAGGGCCAGCTTATTCAATCCCTCATCCAAAGCAGCAGTTATTGGTGGGAGCTCTTGATTTACCGGAGAATTTCCCTAGGCTTAGCGTTTTTCCTCCATTGAATTTCACAACTTTTATATTATGCTGCTTATTTTCTGCATTACATTGTTCGCTTAGCTTAATTCGAGTCTTAATATCTATTGAGTGAATTCTTGAGTCTTTGTGGTTCGACCCCTAATATACTGCAGCTACTGCTTAGGTACTTTTAGGGTATTATATTTGAGCATATCAAATTTTGGTGCTGTTGCCAGGGACTCTAAATTCGCCATTAGATTTTAGATTAGAGTTTCGACTAAGTTCGTAGGTATCGAACGATACCTAGGCTGTATTGGTCGATACTCGTCATAATTTATTATTATTATTATTATTATTATTATTATTATTATTATTATTATTATTATTATTATTATTATTATTATTATTATTATTATTATTATTATTATTTATTTTTATTTATTTTTATTTATTTTTATTTATTTTTTGTTACTTACGTGTTTTTAACTCTTGTGTTTCAGGAAAGCAAAGGAGCCAGCAGAGATGAACAACCCATTGGTTCTAGTTCGTGATGAGGTTGGTGCTTACAGAGACCTAGAGGGTCGTTTGTACAATGAGAGAGGACAAAGACTTGATGGAGATGGAAACATCATTGTCCCTCCAGCTGTTGTGAATGAGGGGAACGCTGTGGTTAATCGTGCTAGGAAGATTGGTGAGTACAACAGGCCTGATCAGTTCTATGCCAATCGAAAAGCGATTCGTGTTCCTGCGTTTCAAAGGAATGACTTTGAGCTAAACCTGCATACTTCACTCTTGTGGGTCAGCATCTTTTTCATGGTCTTCCTCATGAATACCCTATGGATCACATTGAGAGATTTGAGGACTTGGTCACTAGCATCAAGTACAATGGAGTGTCCTATGATTTCCTCTTCTGTAAGCTTTTCCCATACTCTCTTGGTGGGGATGCAGCTTACTGGCTGAAGCAGTTGCCTCTCAGATCTTTGAGCATCTGGAAAGATACGAAGAATGCGTTCCAGAACAACTTCTACGACGATGCGAGATCTGAGGAGTTCAGATGCTCCCCAATCTTTTACCACGATTCAATTGCACATTAAACTATCTTTTAAAACCTAATTCCCCTCGAATCCATAGTTCTCAACCTATTTCCCCAATTGCTTGGTTTCTGCGGTTTACGGTTTTGTTAACCAACTAACTAAGAACCTAAACCAAATTAAACCTAGATTTAGACCAAAAACGACCCGATTACAACCCGATAAACAAATCCCCAATTATAAAATCAAAATCCCTAAACAATCAAAACCCTTATGATCCTGCTTAAACCGCCATTGTCCCACGTGTAGATGCTGATGCAGTGTAGTTTCATGGTTGATGTGCATTTTGTAAAGCTCGGGTCACCATATCGATGAATTCATTATTCTATCAAAAAAAAACTCGTTAGGTTTGGGTAGCAGATCAAGTAAACTGATTTGGTAAAAGACAAACCTGAAGCAATCTCTGTTGAACAATGGGTGCAAGAGCAAGTGGTGGTGGTGGTGGTGGAGTTGGTGGTGGGAAAGGCTGGAGCACCGGAGTACCATATGGCCGCTGCTAGTGAGTCGCATTATTAGAGTTGAGAGGAGGAGCAGTGGGCATAGATGAACCATTAAAATAAGGTGCGGTTGTGCTATCATTCGCGGGGGCCCAAAGAAAGAGGCTGGCGTCACCAAATCGGTAACGTTGGAGTTTCTGCTGATAAGATCAGGGTTGTTGTCAAAGAGAGGCATTAGAGGAGAGGAGGATGGTAGAGGCGGTGGTGATTTTATCTGCGAAGGTGCTGCTGGCGCTACATGAGGAGCAATGGTGGGTTGGTGAGGCTGGTGAGGAATCGGTGATGATTGGTAAGGTGGTCCACTTGCTGACCCACTTGCAAAGTTCCCAAGAGCCATCCCAGACTGTAGTCAAGACAACACCATTTTTGATAAATTCAGTGTTACAATTTGAGTTGAAGTAAGAAAATCAACATATTAGAATCAAAGTTGGACCAAATACTACGCTGAAGATAATTCAATAATCTATAACTAATAGAAAGCCCTCCTGTCATTAGTCGTATATGATGCTGCCATGATGAAGACGATAGTGTGAGTGTGTAACAGAAGCTTTAGAGACTTACGCTAAAGAAGTTGACGAAAGCAGGATCATCAGGGGCATCCCTAGCAGTTGAAGACGGTTTGAAATTGGGGAAATCGTGAAGAAATTGGGGGAAATCGTGAAATTTGAAATCGTGTAAGGGGGTTTTGATTGTTTAGGGATTTTGATTTTAGAATTGGAGATTTGTTTATCGGGTTGTAATCGGGTCGTTTTTGGTCTAAATCTAGGTTTAATTTGGTTTAAGTTCTTAGTTAGTTGGTTAACAAACCCGTAAACCGCAGAAACCAAGCAATTGGGAAAATAGGTTGAGAACTATGTATTCGAGAAGAATTAGGTTTTAAAAGATAGTTTAATGTGCAATTGAATCGTGGTCAAAGATTGGGAAGCATTTGATTCTCCGACATAGTTCTCATGGGGAAATTGATCGTTTTCCCTTTAATATAATCAAACTAAGTAAATCTTTCTTAAATTTAAAATTTCAAATAAAATGTGTAGTAGATAGTAAAACCTAAAAAATTTAACAATTACTTTTAAAATTTTTAACATTAATTCATATAAAATTCTATATGGAAATTCATTCATGACAAAGAATATACAACCCACTTGGAATATACACAAGTTCTTTTCAATTCAGGATTTGATAACAACGGTATATTCGGGAATGCCTAAGTTCTTGTGTTTACAACACCTCTTGAGTCATTTTATCAGATGTTTACGTAAAAATTATGCAAATTTGTAAATATAGAAAAAATAGAAAAGGTTTAGAGACATGGTAAACTCTCACCCAGGGCATTCGGAAAAATGCAAACAAACCGAGCTGGACAAACCGACATGTTCGGTTATCGGATCCGAAAATTTAAAGAGCCAATAACCGATCGGCAAAATTAATTTCAGAATTCGGTTATTGGATTTTTGCAGTTTGGTTTTCGGTTTTATCAGAACCGAGAATCGGCTGAGGTATATAAGGGCTAATGAAAAATCATTAACCATAATCTCATTTCTTCTCTCGGTGCTGCGCCTCTCTCTGTCGCATGCGACTACGATGTCACCAGAAACCTGTCCGATCTAATCACCACCACGGCTTTTCTCCTCCATTATTCATCATCTTATACCTCTTCTTTGATTATTTCACTCTCTCCAACCTCATAATCGAAGAAGAAGACCGATTTGTCAGAGATTCAACCCGTGAACGTGAGGAGCTTCGGTCGAATCAAATGGTTAAGTTTTTTTCTTTCTCTTAATCAGTTATTAGTTTGATTCTTTGCTTCTTAAGCTCTATATTCGTCTCGATTAGCTATGATTTTGAAGATTTGGAAAATTTTAGGGTTAGTGTTTCTACTTCAAAATCATAGGTTCGCGAAATTACTTATGTACTTCGTCCAATATTGTGTTTGGATATCGATTTGGGGCACTTTAATTTTATGGTTAGGGTTTCAGGTTAAACATTGAAATCAATTTTAATTTCGATTTTTGGTCACTTCTTCTTGGTTTTTAACTTTGTTTATGGTTCTTTTGTTGTGTCTGTGTAAGTGTGTATCGATTTGTGATAGGGTTATAGTTTGCAGTGTGTATCGATTTGTGTCTATATAAGTGTCTATCGGTTTGTGTTAGTGTTTAGGTTTGAATGTCAACATTCATTTCATCATTTGTGTATGTGTGTATCAGTTTTTAACTTTGTTTATGGTTCTTTTGTTGTGTCTGTGTAAGTGTGTATCGATTTGTGATAGGGTTATAGTTTGTAGTGTGTATCGATTTGTGTCTGTATAAGTGTCTATCGGTTTGTGTTAGTGTTTAGGTTTGAATGTCAACATTTATTTCATCATTTGTGTATGTGTGTATCAATTTGTTTATGTGTATGTGTGTATGCATTTGTGTCTGTGTATGTGTATAATTGTGTATACATGGGTGCTAATCCAAATTGATGTAAGTTTTGTAGATGTCTACTGAAAGTGAAGACATGGAGCCTCCACCTCAACCTGAAACAACTGAAGCTGAGGAGGGTCAAACTGGGAACAAGCGTAAAGCAGCTGCTCCTGCTTCTTCAAAGCCACCTAAAGCAAGGAAGAAGTATGCTAAAAGAGCAGTAGTTTGGCAGCATTTTCATCAAAGGGATGAGGATTTATCTAAGTGCTTCTGTAAGTACTATGGTTTAGAGATAGCATGTGATACAAAGACTGTGGGAACTAGTTCGATGATAGGCCATATAGGTAGATGCAAAAAGTACAAAGATTGGGAAGATAAGGAGAAGCAGAAGGTTTTAAGTGGTGATAGTCAGGGGAATATGAAGGTTGTGAAGTATGACCCAAAATTGTTTACGAGATCAGTTAATGAGATGATTGTAGTGAATGAGTTGCCATTCTCATTTGTGGAGTCTGAAGGTTGGAAGCGATTCTGTTTCAATATCATTTCTTTGTACCTAACATTCTTGATATATCATGGTTTTTACCCGTTTTTAGCCATGATATAANAAGTGTGTATCGATTTGTGTCTGTATAAGTGTCTATCGGTTTGTGTTAGTGTTTAGGTTTGAATGTCAACATTTATTTCATCATTTGTGTATGTGTGTATCAATTTGTTTATGTGTATGTGTGTATGCATTTGTGTCTGTGTATGTGTTTAATTGTGTATACATGGGTGCTAATCCAAATTGATGTAAGTTTTGTAGATGTCTACTGAAAGTGAAGACATGGAGCCTCCACCTCAACCTGAAACAACTGAAGCTGAGGAGGGTCAAACTGGGAACAAGCGTAAAGCAGCTGCTCCTGCTTCTTCAAAGCCACCTAAAGCAAGGAAGAAGTATGCTAAAAGAGCAGTAGTTTGGCAGCATTTTCATCAAAGGGATGAGGATTTATCTAAGTGCTTTTGTAAGTACTTTGGTTTAGAGATAGCATGTGATACAAAGACTGTGGGAACTAGTTCGATGATAGGCCATATAGGTAGATGCAAAAAGTACAAAGATTGGGAAGATAAGGAGAAGCAGAAGGTTTTCCTCGCAAATTGCGAGGGATATTTTCCTCGCAAATTTGCGATGCATTTGCGACGAAAACCAGTTTCTAGGTCACGAAAACCAGCATCGCAAATCCGTCGCAAATAGCCTGATTTCTTGTAGTGTAACCTAAGATCAGATTCTAGGTCATGAAGCTAGAATAAGCAGTAATCACAAGTCTAGATGAAGAACTCTATTGAATTTCTCCTATCAATTCAGATCAATCTAACAATTCATCAAACACCTTTAAATAACCCTAAACCTAACAAGGAATCTACTCAGACATGGTGAATGAAGCAAACATCATGAATAAAATAGATTGTATAAAAGAGTAGAGTAAAAAGTAACAAGGGTTCAAAATCTTCTCTCTCAGGAACAGAGTTTCTGACTTCTCTCCCTCTCTCAAAACCCGAACAATGAAATAAAATCCAGTCTCTTCTAATTATTCAGAACAATGATAAAAGCTCTCTCTCAAAGTGGCTGAAAAACCTAATTATAATTCTAAAACACGTTCTTTGCTTAATTGTAAATAATAGGATCTTCTTTGCCAAGTTGCAGAATCTTCAAACTTGTAAAATCGCGTGTTTTCTTTTCCTGGAGTCGGTGTAGATCGATATTGTGTTTGTGTCGGTCGATACTAGGACTCTGTGCTCGCCAGACTGGACTATCTTCACGAAAACTGGCATAACTTTTGATCGCACCTTTAGAATGGCCTCATACAACTTTCAAATGAAAGCTAATCCATTGATCTGTCTTGTATCCAAATTTGAGCTCAATCCAACGGTGGTAATTTATTCAATGAACGCTAAAAAGCTCTAGAATGCTCCAATATCTCCAATTATGCTCCAAACGTGCCAAAACCTGAAAAGACCCAAAAAGACTACAAAAACACTAGAAAGACTCTGAAAACAAGACCGATATCATGGTTAAAAACGGGTAAAAACCATGATATATCAACTTGACAGAAAAAACTGAGGTAAAAGTGCAGAATAAGTTGGGGTTGGTTTATGATGTTCTTAGTTGGTGGAGGTGTAATAGTTTGAAGTTCCCAATTTTGTCAGAACCTGCTAGGGATATCCTAGCAATCCAAGCCTCATCAGTTGCTTCAGAGTTGGCTTTTAGCACAAGTGGCAGGGTGTTGGATTCTTTAGGAGTTCATTAACTCCTTACATGGTGGAGGTTTTGCTATGCACGCAATAGTGGCTAAAGTGTTCTTATAAATCAGAATCACAAGTAGCTAACTTGGCCCAAATGTTGGATTAAGTCTTTTGTACTTTGACTGTGCTTGTTCTCTTTTGTAGATTCTCGGAATTCAACTACTGCTCCAATATGATTGCAGACATGATATCAGAAGTTAGGTTAGTAACTTAGATTAGCAGGCAAGTTCTATAATCTTCTTATGTCTCTGTCCTTGCCCTCCTTTGCTTGTAAAGTTGATTAACTATGACTTTTGTATATGCATATAGGTAGGTAGGAAGCTGCTCTTTTGTCCTTTTTGATGCGGATAAGCAGCCTTAACAATGATCCGAATACTACTGACTTTGAAGCTGCTCTTTTGTCCTTTTTGATGCGGATTAGCATGCTTTTGTGTATGGTTCCTTACTCTCTTAAACATTTGTATGGTTCTGTAATTGTTTCTTGATGTAAAGCTAGCTAAAAAACTTATGTAAAGCTAGCTTAGCAGTTTCAATGGTCTGTAATTGTTTGTAATTGTGTATTTCGGTTAAGATAAACCAAAATACCAAACAATTTCGGTTCATTTTGGAAGAAGATTTTTTTCAGAAAACCGACCTGAAAAAACCGATAAACATCCGACCCGAATCAAAGATTTGTTCGGTTGAATTCGGTGGAATTTCCACCAAACCGAATTTACACCAAACCGAACAAACCGACCCGAATAACCCGTTTATTCCGAATGCCCAGGGCAAAAATATACGGTTGGTATCGCCATTAACAATGTTTTGCCTCTATCTCTAATACTGAAGAAGATCACCTTAAATTTTTAAAACTCCAATATTTGGGCATTCTTATGAAATTTCTTAACATCTAATCTGAAATAATTTGTTTTGTAATGATATTATATGATGCATCATTACATTTTAGCCAATCTATAGGTGGTCTTCCCTAACCATATAGTCTTATTACTTTGAAATTTTTTTCACTAATGTTTTAATTCAACAAGCACATATATATAAAATGTGTGTCTTCAATATGGTGAATATATTTGAGAGGAGGATTGATTTTTTTTTTAATGAAAAAATGATGGTTATTACTAAAAGTAATATATAATACGTATATCTACTTTATACTATTAAAAGTTATATAATATACTAGATTAGGTCCTGTGTATAGCGAGATTATAATCTAATATTTTAAAGTTTATGAAAAAATCTGAAATAGAAAATTTGAAAACATAGACCCATAAAAATAAATATATAATAAAATACTGAGAATGCCTATACAAATCATGGGGGAATTGCTAAAACTAGACCCAAAATTGAGTTTGAATGCAAAAGTAGACCCCAAATTGAAACAAATGCAAAACTATACCAAAAGGATAGGGAAATAAAGAAACAGAAACTGCATTTACAGTTCTAACTTTCACGCGGAGAAGACTTCATGGGCGAAGTCTCATTACATCAATGAAGTCTGAACCGTATTTAAAACTTAGATTTAAATTAAATAAAAAATAATTTCAATGTAAATTTTTCTTCATAAAATAAGATTATTTAAATATAAACTTTATAAATTAAATTTCAGAAACTTTCATAAAATTAAAGCATGTAAAGTTTACTATGTTTTAGAAAATCATAAACAGTCGCACACTTCCCTAGCGAAGTCTGCAACCGTAATTAAATCATAAATTAAAATTATAAAATTATAAAATATATTTTGATCAAAATTTTTGATAGATAAATTATATTAAATCAAAGTCAAAGGTTTAAAATAAAAGTTCATAAAACTAAGCTATGTGATGTAAACCATGTGAGGCATAATAAGTTTAGGGTTTGCCAATTGGTAAGAATCCATGTATATATCTTTAGGATTAGACTTAAGTTCATATTTTTTTTTGATATAAATTGTCGATCTTTCATATAGTTGTTAGATTTTGGATATATTATTTTTTTGATGTCAAATATAAGTATTTGTTAACAAAAAGTGAAAAAAATATTAGAATTTTAAAGTTTAGGGCTTACAGATTTTTCAGGTCTCGGGTAAAGTGTCATAGGAGACTTCGTGTATGAAGTGTGTAACATTTTGTAAGCTAGACTTCTTTGTAGAAGTCTGAAATTTAAGAGATCATTTCAGAGATGAAGTCTAAAACTTAAAAAGTGAAGTCTGAAATTTCAAAGGTTAAGTCTGAAATTCAAAAAAATTGAAAATTTTTTTAAAATATCAAAAATATTCAAAAAAATTCAAACTTTTTTGAAAAATTTCGCATTTCAGAGGTGAAGTCTAAAATATCAAAGGTGAAGTCTATAATTTCAAACAATTCGAAAAAGTTCAAAAAAATCGAAAAAATTCGAAAACATTCAAAATATTTTGAAAAAAATCAAAAACATTTCAAAATTATTCAAATTTCAGAGGTGAAATCTGAGATTTCAAAGATGAAGTCTGAAATATCAAAGGTCAATTCTGAAAATTCAAAGGTAAAGTTTAAAAAATTCAAATTTTTTTAAAAATTCAAAATTTTCAAAAGAATTCAAAATTTTCAATAAAATATCTATAAAATTCAAAAAAAGAATAGAAAAAATTAGAATTTTAGAGGTGACGTCTGAAATTTTTAGATTGAAGTCTGAATTTTTAACCAAATCCTAATTTGACATCCCATATATAATTCAGTCTTTTTACTTTTCTCAAATCTCTCTTTTTCTCTCAAAACGGCAGAGCACACTCTCTCTCTCTCGCTCTCTAAAACCTCTGTAAAATAACAAGATCTATCCCCCTTCAATGCCACTCCACCGTACCGTCGTCGATAAGACATTGCTTTTATTGTTTTTTCTCCGTTTTTGTCTCTATTAATCTCTCCTCAAAAGTGTTATTCTCTCCATCCTCAGATCTGACTAACCACTCGCTCATTATTACTGCATTTATTTTACTATCGTTTTTATCCTACTAACTTATGTTTTTATGCTTGTTACAAATCTGAGGCGTAACACCACCAGAAAATATTTAAGTTTGCTTATTCTTTAGATTCATACAACAATTTATGTTCCAAACAAAAATTAAGATTTGAATCTTTAATTGTCTGTGCGTGATGATTTGTTTTTTGGAATTTCATCTAGAGGATTTATTATGAATTTCAAGTCTAAAATAATTTATGTTGAGCATGATTTCTAATTCTTTTGTTAATTTATCTGAGTTTTTTTGTGTTATTTTTGTGTTTGTATATGAGTTTTCGTTTTTGCTTTATTTCTACAGATCTAAATTTACACTGAGACTTCACACCAAGACTTCACTTTGAGACTTTATAATCATACTTCACTGTGAGACTTCACACCTATACTTCACTGTGAGACTTCACACCCATACTTCACTTTGAGACTTCACATATATCGAGACTTTACTGTGAGACTTTACTGTGAGACTTCACAACCATACTTCACTGTGAGACTTCACAACCATACTTCACTGTGAGACTTCACATTTAGACTTCACTGTGAGACTTCACACCCAGACTTCACTTTGATACTTCACACCCAGACTTCACATATATCCAGACTTCACTGTGAGACTTCACAACCATACTTCACTGTGAGACTTCACATTTAGACTTCACTGTGAGACTTCACACCCAGACTTTACTTTGAGACTTCACACCCAGACTTCACACCCAGACTTCACTTTGAGACTTCACACCCAGACTTCACTGGGAGACTTCACAACCATACTTTACTGTGAGACTTCACACCCACACTTCACTGTGAGACTTCACACCCAGACTTCACTTTGAGACATCAGTATGAGACTTTGAATGTGAAGTCTATTACGTAATGAGACTTCCATGATGAAGTATTTTTGCCTTCTGATATGCTCAAATCTAATACCCTAAAGTATCTAAGCAGATGCTGTAGTATTCTAGGGGTCAATCCACAAGGACTCAAGATAACACTCAATAGATTCTAGAATATGAATTAAGCTAAGCCAAATAGATGAAATTAAGAATAGCAAAACAATTAAAACAGGTAGTAATTCAGTGGAGGAAAACGCTAGGCTTAGGGAAACTTGCAGGCAAATCAGAATTATCAAATCAAATCAATTGTCAGGAATAAATTAAGCTCCGCTCTCAAACTTGAAACACAGATGTAAAGTAAACCAACTGTCGTTGCGAAAACTATCTATGCCTAAACCTAGAATTCCAAATTTCTTTGCAAATTCTATGAATTTAAACAAGCATTAACGATCAAGTTCAATTGTTCACAAAATCCCTAAACCAAATTTCTTTGCGAATAGGGCTTTTGCTCACCAAACACTAGATCAGGCAATCAATCACACTTTCGTGCCAATCAAACAACCTAACATCAGATTCTAGTTCGGAGGCTAGAATAAGCATTAATCTCAAGTCTAGGTGAAAAAGCTCTATAGATTATTCCCTAACAATTAATTCAGATCTATAAATCATCAAATACCTTTAAGCAACCCTAATCCTAACAGGGAATTACTAGACATGGTGAATGCAATAAACATCATGAATAGAATAGATTATCATATTATAAAAATGAAAGAGTAGAAATACAAAGAGGTTCAAGATTTTCTTCTCCAAAACTCAATTTGCAGAAAAACTCTATCTCTCAAAAAACCGTCTTCCTCTAAGAGGCTCAAAACCTAAATTTATAGATATATCAAAAACTTTTTGGCAGTTATTCAAAAATAGGAAATCTTCTGGTTTACTCTTCGGGTTTGTTTTCGCGTTCTGGTCACATGGCATCGACCGATATAGTAAATGGTATTGAGATCGATGCTAGGGTTCTTTAGTCGTGTCTCTCCAAAAGGGGTGGTGTCGATCGAGTGCTTCTCAGGTTTTGTCGATCGATGCTTGGATCTGTTCCCGAACTGCTTTAACTCCAGATTGCTTCAAAAGCTTACCAATATTCAATTTAGCTCCATATGCGCTATAAGTTGAAAAGAACGCTGAAAGGCTCTAAACTAAGAAAGTACTCGATAAAAGGACTTATTCATGGTTAGAAAGTGGTAAAAACCATGATATAATCAACCTCCCAAGACCTTAGTATTTGCTTGCCTAAGCAAACCAGAAAACTAAACAGAGAAAGAGGTTTGAAAACGCGGAGACTCACCTTTACTTGAGGATATAGTGAGTGACCCTTTTTCCAAGCTTCCAGCTTGTAACTAAACAGTGTTCAGATCGGACTCGACATGTTACTTCTCTTTAAAACCATTGCAGTTTCCCATTACTCCACACATTATCACATGCATCCAATCATATCTAAATCCTTATTGCCGTTTCATCATGAATGTTGATATTCAGGAACGCTTCTAGATTCTTCTTCATGCGATAATCATGATAAGGAACCACCAGATTTTTATACCTTGGTTATTGATTTCTTCCCCGCAGAACTTATCTCTTTTTATGTTTTGTTTTTAATTAAGCTTTCGATACACAAATCAAGGTTCGAACGCGAGTAATTGATGGTGATGGCCACCCTAATCCTGGTTCTCCCCTCTCAAAGTGTCAAAAGTCTTAGGCGAATCAATGGGGTCTCGGGACAATGTTCCAACCCCTGCTTCAGACTTTTTGTGTGATCATCTTTTCCCTTAATCCAAGTAGAACAATGGGATCACAGGAAGCTATTCCTAGCCTTACTCGGCAGAAATCATCTCATCTTTTATGCATTTTATGTATCATTGTGTGTTAGGGAGAGGTCTACCATAATTTTATCAACGCACGGGTTCTTTGCCAGATATGAATGATGAATCAAGTTCAGTGAAATACCAAACCTCAGGAGTGAAGTGCAAAATTGGCTCAGGATTTCCAAAGAGAATTTGCTGGAGACATGGGTGTTTTCTGAGTCAAGTTGGTTAGCCTTTGGATTTTTCATTAGTCGATCTTAAGAGTTGGTTCTGTGACAATGGTTACTCAAAAACAAGATCAAGGACACTGAAATCAAGCAAAGGTTCATAAATCTCCACAAAGTTGTGACTCAAATAAAACAAAAATTTGACTCAAAGAGACTCAAAAATGGACTGACTCTAAGAAAAACAAACAAAATGTCAGATAATCACCTCTCCCAAACTTAAAACAACACTGTCCCCCAGTGTTATCCAGCCTAGAGGAAGCAAAAAGAAACAATGAAAAAATGCTGAAAATGGTTGTCAAAGGTACCGTTGGGAATGGTGGGTATGCGTGATACTAAAAACCGGTATCGACAATCTGAGGGAGTATCGACGATGCTAGTGCAAAGTATGATCGATACTTAGGTCCTTTGGCTGCGATTCTGAAACTCGACACCGTAGGTCCAATGAAAGTTAATTGTTGATGAAGAACTGTTAGATTATTGAGAGCAGCAGTTAGCACAACATAATCAATGAGATAGCCATAAGTTTCAACAAGACTGACAAAGACCAAGGATAAGTTTCAGATATAGATAATTACTTCTATTCATAAAGATAAAGAAAATATAATTATAGAAAAGAAAAAAGGACAGAAAAACGTGAATACCCAGGAGAAGAAACTACTTGCCCATGCAAGATCGGAGTCATCAATCGTCGTCCGAAACAGCGTAGCGCGAGGAAGGACCCGAGAGTGGAGTGGATGAGCATCCGTGAGGACATGCAGGCGGGCATGCGAGAAATCATACGGACCAGGATGCTCTTGTAAACTCTCCACGACGTATTCTGAAAAGTAGCTGTTTCTCCATTGGCAAGGCTCTGGTGGTGGAGGAAATGAAGGAGAAGAGGCAGATGTCTGTGCCGGCGCTGTGAACAGAGAGGCTAACTCCAGCAAAGTCAGTGGCTGGTGTCTTCGTCTGACCTAACAACAGGAATCGGGAGAAGCTGACGTGGAGCGGCAAACAGCGTGGATGGGGCAGACCGAAAGCAGACTCGGGTCTGGATCAAAGTGGCAAGGCTGAAGGGGGGGGGGGGGGGAGTGGGGGGGGTGAGGGGGGGGGGGGGGTGAGTCATCGCCATGGTGGTGGAGAGTGCGGTTGGGGAGCTGGAAACAGAAAGCTCTCCATCTGTCGTGGGTAGACACCAGTGGCGAGTTTTGGCCTTCATCTAACGCATATATGCTGCATGTGTTGCTCATCCATGAGTGGAGGCGAAAATTAGTGGGACCCCGATCGACGCATGCTGAAGTGGAGATGCCAAAGTGCTCGAAGATAGGAGTAAGGAGGTTGCCGACTGACTCAGTCTTCCGTGCTGTGGCGTAGTTGCGGCCAGAGAAGGGCTTGGTCTTCAGAGAGACCAAATGGTGCGCAAAGAGAGTGTCAATGTTGACCGCGAGGTTCAACTCGGACCACTCATACCTATCCTCAGGAATTATGTCACCAACTGCCTTGTGCAATAACTTCAGCTCTGAGATCCTCAGCTTGTTCGGCTCCATCTTGCATAGTAAGGTGGTGCTCAAAATGCGGGCGATGCAACGCAGAGTCGGGTGGCGGATATCAATCTGGGTCGTGGTCTTGGAGTTGTAGGCTCCAAGACCAATGTGTCGCCAAAAGACCTGCACATCCTGAAATTGGGAGGGGAGAGCCACCTGCTGAGGATATGGACCGAATCTGTAGATGGCACAAAGATCAGGAATGGGCAGTCTGTAGCGAATCCCTCTGATCAGGAAAGTCAGGGTCCCCTTGGAAGCGGTGCGGTGGACCTCATCTCTATAGTACACTCGAGCTGTGGCGAGGAACTGACGAACGAGGTCTGGGTAACGATCATACTGCCGTGAGTAAAGAGTGCCCAATCCAATCTTCTCGAGCATTGTAGAAAGATCCACGTCGATGCCTAGACGACGCATGGTGTGAGGATCGATGAAGCGCGTAGGCAAGATGATAACGCGTAGCCACTCATTGTAGAACAGAGTGTCGTAGTCGTCCCACTCCTCAGCTATTGGCATATAGACGCAGGCCTCACTCTCTGTCTCCTCCTTAGGCAAACCTGCCCAATCGCGTCGCGGAATGATCCTCTTCCCCTCCAACTGAGGCCAGGGAGGCCTAGCAACAGGAACAGGGGCAGAGGGAGAAGGAGAACGTCGTGGCGCAGCTCGCAGGTTACTGATGTGGGCGTCAATGTAGCTCATACGACCAGTGTCTTCGGTGAAACCGCCCTTTAGGACTCTGTAGCGATCGCCTGTCAGAACAGCCGTGATGACTCCGGCGTGCCAATGTGACTCACAAAATGCCTCCACCTCGTCTTGGAGACTGTACTCGCGTCGTGGAGGATTGGAACCGGAAGCGTCATCCTGTCGTGCCTTCTTGCGGGGAGCTATCTGAGAAAAATCAAAATGAAAAACAGAATGCAAATCAGAACACATAGCAGATAGGCACCGGTATCGATCGATACCATGGGGGCATCAATCGATACTCGCATATTTTCACAAAGGTTCGTAGATATGTTAAATCTATAAGTGCAGGTATCGACCGATACCAAGAAGGTATCGATCGATACTCGGGGTGTAGGCACACAGGTTCCCGACAAATCCATCGCAAATTCCCCTCTATCAACCTAAAATCGAGTTCCTCAAAGTACTCTATCCCTAATCAGATCCATTCTCATCCTAATATGGCAATTTCATTCACCTATAGCTAATGATGACAAGAAACGGAGCAAGAACTTCACAGCAAAGGAAATCCCAAACCAAATCTGTCAACAATTCTAAAATGATGAAATTGAGTATGATAAATGGTAGATCGAAGGTATGATAAATGGAATGACAATGTGCTCAAAAATCCGAGTGGATTAGAGTTTGAAATCGAAGAATATGATGAAAATTTAAAAAAGTTGTGAGAGGGTGAGAGAAGAG
>SMJT01000146.1:244890-290870 GCA_004349715.1 Crucihimalaya himalaica
TTCAACTGGTTCTGGTAGAAGTGCTGAACAGGTTAACGATCGATGTGAGGGGGGTTCGACCGATACTGGATGAGTATCGATCGATACCTGGGGTCATTGCAGGAATCTCATCGTCGTCATCTCGAGCAAGATCGACGAAGATTGCTGAGGCGAGTATGTTTTCTCTTCTGCCTTGGAGCAAACTTCTCTTCCACTTCTCAGAGTAATGGCATGGACGTGCTCCCTCAGATTCACTGTCTTTCCCGGTAGGAAACCATCCTGTCTCTTTACAGTTTCTACCGTCTGAGCAATCTGGGTTTCCACCTCTTATGATGGATGTTCAAAGCCTCAATTTTCCCGTTCAGATTAGTGTACAAGGCATCCATCTTTCCGTTAAAGTCGCCAGTCATCTCTGCTGCCCCTCAAGAATCTATTCAAGCATAGTCTCTACTTTGCTTTCTGAATCTTGGTGGCGGTGTTTTGGTAGGATAATTCCCATAGTACGAGTGTACCCACTATTCTGAAACGGCTTCTGAGCCTTGAAATTAGCAGTCTTGAAATCAGGTTTGAATCCTCCTCTTTGAGAGTTGTTAGTGAAGCCGCGGTTGTATGAATTCTGAAAACCCATTACCACCTATGTAGTTGACATCCTCCTGCCTTCACTTTCTTCGATGTTTTCGACCTCCTCAGCGAAGTGCACTGCCTTCTGTTGCTTACCCAATAACAGACTGTGAACTGAATCCAGCTTCGCATGTACCTCAGCTATCTGCAAACCATCAGCATTACCATTCTGCTTCTTCCTCTCAAAATCTGCATTCTTGGTACTGTTGCTAGATGCCAAGTTTTCAATCAACACATAAGCGTCCTCGGATACCTGGTGTTGAAGTTACCATTGCTTGCAGCGTCCAAAGCCATCTGATACCTCCAATCGATCCCTCTGAAGAAGATACCAACAACTGAACCTGCGAGAAGTCGTGGTGAGGGCAGTCCCTCTGATAAGACGCGTAATCGAACCCAGGCGGCCTTGAATGCCTCAGTCGCTCCCTGAGAAAACTGGGAAGATCTTGTTCCTGAGTTCTTCTGAACTCGCATCATCGTAGAAAATTATTCAGAAAAGCAAGTCTTAGTCTCCTCCCTGGTGGTCAAAGAACCAGGAGGCAACTGCTTCAGCCAGTAAGCTGCATCTGCCACTAAGAGAGTAGGGGAAGAGCTTACAAAAGAGGAAATCATAGTGGACACTCCATTGTATTTGATACTGGTGACCAAATCCTCAGAACCTCTCAATATGATCCATGGGTGCTCATGGAGAAAAGACCATGAAATGGATGCTGGCCTACAAGAGTGTAGTTAGGCAGCTTCAGCTCGAAGTCATTTCTCTGAAAAGTAGGAATACGAATAGCAGATCGGTTTGCATAGAACTGATCTGGTCTGTTGTATTCTCCAAGCGTTCTGGCGCGATTAAACCTGAGCATTCTCAACATTCCACGCACAGCCCGGTGGATAACCGCATTAGCAAACCGGTTGCAGGGGTAACAATGTTTCCTTCTGGCATCAATTCTCTGTCCCTGCGCGTCACACGAGTGACCTCCCTGATCTCTCAAAACCCCAGCCTCATCATGAGCAAGCACAATCGGATTGTTCATCTCTGCTTGTTTCTTTTGCTTTCTGATTGTCGCTTTAATTCAGCTAGCTCTTCGTTGATAGGTTGATCAACTGCTTGTTCTTGCTTCCTCTGGTCTCTCGATGCTGCATACACCTAAAACACACAGAAGTTAAAACGCGTAAGTGACGGAAGTAACAACGAAGTATCGATCGATACTAAGAGAGTATCGATCGATGCTCAACACTTAGTCGAAATTCTTAAACCGTAATCTAATGGTGAAATTAGAGTCTCCGGCAACGGCGCCAAAATTTGATATGCTCAAATCGAATACCCTAAAGTATCTAAGCAGACGCTGTAGTATTCTAGGGGTCAATCCACAAGGACTCAAGATAACACTCAATATAGATTCTAGAATATGAATTAAGCTAAGCCAAATAGATGAAATTAAGAATAGCAAAACAATTAAAAACAGGTAGTAATTCAGTGGAGGAAAACGCTAGGCTTAGGGAAACTTGCAGGCAAACAGAATTATCAAATCAAATCAATTGTCAGGAATAAATTAAGCTCTGCTCTCAAACTTGAAACACAGATGTAAAGTAAACCAACTGTCGTTGCGAAAACTATCTATGCCTAAATCTAGAATTCCAAATTTCTTTGCAAATTCTATGAATTTAAACAAGCATTAACGATCAAGTTCAATTGTTCGCAAAATCCCTAAACCAAATTTCTTTGCGAATAGGGCTTTTGCTCACCAAACACTAGATCAGGCAATCAATCACACTTTCGTCCAATCAAACAACCTAACATCAGATTCTTGTTCGCGAGACTAGAATAAGCATTAATCTCAAGTCTAGGTGAAAAGCTCTAAAGATTATTCCCTAACAATTAATTCAGATCTAATAATTCATCAAATACCTTTAAGCAACCCTAATCCTAACAGAGAATCTACTCAGACATGGTGAATGCAATAAACATCATGAATAGAATAGATATCATATAATAAAATGAAATAGAGTAAGAAATACAAAGAGGTTCAAGATTTCTTCTCCAAAAACTCAATTGCAGAAAAACTCTATTGCCTCAAAAAACCCGTCTCTCCTCTAAGAGGCTCAAAAACCTAATTATATAGATAATCAAAACGTTTTTGGAGTTATCTCGAAAAATAAGGAAAGCCTCTGGTTTATCTTCGGGTTTGTTTCGCGTTCTGGTCACTGGCATCGACCGATACTGTAAATAGTATCGATCGTTGCTAGGTTCTTTGGTCGTGTCTCTCCAAAAGGGGTGGTGTCGATCGATGCTTGGCTTGTTCGCGAACTGCTTCAACTCCAGATTGCTTCAAAAGCTTCCAATATTCCAATTTAGCTCCATATGCGCCTATAGCTTGAAAATAACCTGAAAGACTCTAAAACTATTGAATAGACTCAATAAAAAGGACTTATATCATGGTTAAAAGTGGGTAAAAACCATGATATATCAACTTCATAGACTTTTCCGGCGAAGTCTACCCATAAAGTAGGGTCTAGTTTTACAATTGACTAGAGTTTGACTTTTACATGAGACTTCGCCTGAGAAGTCTGAGTAGAAAGAGGGTTAATTTTGCAATTGACCAAAATTTTTGATTTTTTTAATTCTAGAGTTTCCGATGATTGCAGACTTCATCTGAGAAGTCTATCAATAGTCAATGTTTCGAAATTTTGGTCAAATGCAAAAGTAACCCCCTTTTTCACACAGACTTCTCAAGTGATGTCTTGATAAAAAGTCTTTGTTCAGGTCAATTGCGAAACTAACCCCCTTTTTTCGCAGACTTCATAGGAGAAATTTAAAATAAAAGTCAAACTTACGGTCAATTGCACAACTAACCTCATGTACACAGACTTCATATGTGATGTTTTTTTGTTTTCAAAGGAGAACTAGAGACTTCCATCGTAAAGTCTGTGAAGCAAAAAGTCAATTGCAAAACTAACCCCTAGTTGACTATTGAGACTTCACCTGAGAAGTCTGCCATCTGGAAAATCAGTGAAAATAAAGCAAAAATTACCAAATTTTGGTTTGATCTTGTTTTTATTTTCGTCGACAGCCAAGAACTGCTTACACCACCAATACCCAAGAAACTCAAGCGTTATTATGCATAAATCTTAGTAAATCGCAAGATCTAAGGATAGTGAATTTTGAGAAAGAGATTTTAGAGTTTAATGGTGGAAATGAGAGAGAATGAGAGAGTAGATCGAGAAAAATAAAGCTTTTAACTTAATTATAGAGTTTTAGCATCTCTTAATTCAGATGGTTGAACCATTTATAGCTCAATGTTTTTTTGGTAATGGTGGTTGGGAGCTATTGAAGAAGATGACTTTTTCGTAATTATGTGAGAATCTTTGAGTTATTATTTTTTAAACCCAGCTACAAAACTTCACAGGAGAAGTCTGCGCCACATTATTTTTGTGAAAAAGAAGCTTGGAAAGCTATTTTAAGGCATTTTGAAAAAAAGAGGAAGAGGGGTTTAGTTTTGAAATTGACTTCAAATAAATGTCTAGTTTAAGAAGAAGCCCACAAATCATTCACTAATAAAAATTCTAACAAAGTTATAATTATTTATTTATTTTGATTATATATAGGTTATTTTTATTTCTATTTGCATAAGATTTATTTATTTTTTGTCGTATTTAATTTTTTTTTATTTCTTTTTCAAATTGTCATAAAATAAATTAGTATTGTTATTTAGAATTTCATTGCTCATTGTCTTTTCGATGATAGTCATTTTTTGAAAAGTAGAAGAAAAACCAACCGAAATAAGAGGAAACTTTAATAATCATAAAATATATAAATAAATAAAATTCACAAAAATTCACAAAAATTTCATAAAATAAACTGAAATAAATTTTTAGAAAATTAAAAGGAAGAGAGTTTTTACAAATATAATGAAGGTGAATGTAGGATAGTGTTTTGGAAGAAAAATGTTTTGTTTGTTGAGAATATACGAGACTACTTATGTGTTTTGATATGTGCATATATTACATACATTTAGAGTATGTTTTCATTCCCTTTTTGTGCACATATAAGTTAGTTTTGTATCATATTGCATTGATTTTATTCTTATTTGGATCATGAGTCTCATCTTAGAGTCCTAGGTGTATATATGTCCATTTGCCTTGTGTTTTCTTTGTTTTTATTTGTTTAGGACTTGGTGACACTTGGATGAACCAATTTGGAGCATGAAGGAGTGAAGTCAAACCATTAGAGAAGGAAAAATCAAGAGGGAAGTTGATCAAAGGAGACAACAACTCGGAGTAGTCATATCGAGTCAGGTATCGACCACATACGGGTCGATACCTGTCATATCGACCCACTTATCAACCTCATACAGGTCGACATCCTCGTATCGACCGGCGTATCGACCAAAAATGGGTCGATAATTCTGAAGACAAAAACTGGGAATCGTCGAGTATCATACCGACTGACGTATCGACCAAACACGGGTCGATATCGATTTACCGAGCCACGTATCGACCGCAAACGGGTCGATACCATTGTAATAATTCGAGTTCTTCTTCTTTTAAAGACACTTTTGGACCACTTTTGAGACATCCACTATCTCATATCTTAAAAACACGAACAAGAAACATTTTCCTCTCTAGTTTTGAGAGTTTGTATTGATCAAATCTTGTAAATCTATGGTTTGATTTTAATTTCCTTCTAGATTATGCTTAATCTTGTCCTTAGCTTCATTTCTATGGTTTTATTTTTGGATTTGAGTTAATATTTGTGAGTTGACTTTCTATGTTCTTGAGTAGATTCTGGTTTTTCATGTTTGTGTTGTTCTTTTCAGTTTGAATTATCTTGTTTTCATCTTGTAAGCATATTTAATTCTAGACTTTTTATGTGTTTAAGTATAAAAATTATGGTTAGTGAGTAGTCCTTTAAGAATTCTTGGGTATGGTAGATTAGGATGATTCTTAACTTGTTCTTGATGTTTAGGAGCTAGATTCTTTGTATTCTTTACTCATTGAGTGTTCTTAATGCTAAAATAGCCTTGATCAAGTTAGTTTTGATTTTTAGAAGTTATAACCGTTGAAAAATGTTGTTAGAACTTTGGAATGAATTCAATGAGTGCTTTTCATACCTTAGCCAATGGGAATTGATGTTTAAGATGAATTGTGGCTATTTAGACTTGAGTTTAATGCTTCATTGTCTCTGAATTACGAACGGGAGTTCTTGATAATTGATAGACATTGAAAGGGATCTTTACCACGGGAGTGGATTGATCTTTAGAAGTGTTCTTAGGCTAAAAGAATGCATTTGGTTGAATATTTGAATGTCTCGAATAAGTTAGGAATCATTCGAAGTCGATTACCTTACCCAAGGATTCGTTTGTGTATTATTGTTTTAAACCGAATATCGTAATTTGCTCTTGTTTGATCATTAGAACCTTAACTTGCATTGTTAAGAAATTAAATTCACTTATATTTTGTTATATTTTTAGTTATGCCACGTTTTAGTTTATTTTCATAATTGCTTTTTAAGTTTACATCTTTAATTTTTTATTAGTTCACTTAAGTATTACAAAACCAAAAACTTATCCGCTTAGATTAAACGAGATTCTGTAGTTTCGGTGTGTTATTCTTGTTTCCCTGTGGATCGATACCCTAAGTGCTATAACGATACACCATTATTGTGGTGTTAGCACATCGGTTAATTGGTGTGCTAGAGCCTAAAACTCGGCTATCAATTTTGGCGCCGTTGCCGGGGAAACTAGCAATAGCTATTGAGATTTGGATTTTGTTTGAGACTAAGCTTCGTTCTAAGAAGAAGCTAACTTGTGAGCTTTGGTTTCTTTCTTTTTCAGGTGTATGAACTTGAGAAGTCAGGGTCAAGAAAAATTTGATTGATATTGTGCAAGATCTTGTCGACTTAAGAAAGGTTGAATACACGAGCGAGAAGAGAAAGGGAGAGACTTGAGCGATTCCATCGTCTGGAGATGGTGATAACAATGAGCAAGCCAGCAGCCCAAGGGGTATGGTGCTGAAGGTTATTCCACGCCCAGCTCAAAGAGCACCAAGAGTGATTGGGGCCATTTGATGAACCCCAAGTCCACCGGAAACCGAACTGGTATCTCAAGCACCTGCTGTCGAAAATACACACTTTGAGATCAAGGCAAGCTTGATTAGCATGGTGCAATGGAGACAAGTTCCATGGACTACCGTAGAGGATCCTCTTGACCACTTGGATCAGTTTGATCAAGTGTGTGGACTTGTTAAGATAACGGCATCTCTGAGATGCATTTAAGCTGAGATTGTTCCCATTCTCACTTGGAGACAAGGCTAGGCAGTGGGAGAAGAGCTTGCCAAGAGGTTCAATAACTACTTGGGATCAATGCAAAAAGGCCGTTCTTGGCTAAATTCTTTTCCACGTCTAGGACAGCCCGCCTCAGAAATGAAAATATCGAGCTTCACGCAAAAGAACAACGAGAGTTTCAGTGAGGCTTGGGAGAGATACAAGGGATATACAACTAAGTGTCCTCATCATGGATTTTCAGATGAGTCACTCTTGAGCACATTATATAAGAGGAGTGGTTCCGAAGATAAGGATGCTCCTAGATACGGCAAGCAACGACAACTTCCTCGGAAAGGATGTCGAGGAAGGATTACAGCTTGTAGAAAACTTGGCTCAAAGTGATGGGAGCTATGGTGAAGACTATGATAGAGCCTCTAGAGGAGGTGGAGAAAGAGAGGAGCAGAGAACTAAAGAGATGAAAGCTTTGCACGAAAAGATGGACCAAAGTTTTGCAAAGCACTCAAAGGCAAGTTAACTTTGTTGGAGAGTATGATGGGCAAGTGTGCCAAGAAGTTGTTTTTGGGGGATTGTGCTGAAGCTCAAGAAGAGATGAATTTTGTTGGGAACCAAGGAGGTTCCAAAGGGAATTATCAAGGCAACTTCAACAAGGGATACAATCCGAATTTCGGAAATCGCCAAGGACAAGGGTATCAACCTAGACCTTTTGTCCCTAACAACCAACAAAATCAAAGGAGGTAATCAGCAAGGTTTCGTACCTGGACCGCAATACCCAACAAGGGAACCAAGGAGGGTTCCAAAACCAAACTAATTACCAAAGTAAAGCTCCATTTGTGCCAAACTACCAACAAGGTTAACAAACCACCACCACACACCGAGTTCTTCTCAACAACCGGATTTTGATATGAAAGGTATGCTCCAGCAATGCTAACGGGGCGCTGCCACTGCACGGGGCAAGCAACTACTCCGTTGAGTTAAACAAGAAGATGCTGAAATCCACACCAAGGTGGATTGTCTCTATAACGATCTAAACGCTAATTCGAAGCCTTATCGTCTAAGATGAAACACTGGATCAACAAGTAGCTCAAAACACTTCTTCATCGAGTAGACAAGCGGGACAACTTCCCGGAAAGCCCGAACCGAACCCTAAAGATACATCATTGCTATATCATGTGAGGAGTGGAAAGAAAACTCCCACCAGGGAAGGAAAGGTTAGTGTTGAAATGGTGAAGAAGAAGTAACCATAGAGCTTGATGATGATGAAGTAGGAGTTGAAAAAACGAAACCGTGGAGATGAGACTAAGATGAAAGACAAAGCTAAGAGCAAGACATTGAGTAGAGAGGGAGACAAAAAACGTCCATAGAAGAGCCTCAAAAAAAGTCGAGCAGTTTTGGACACAAAAGGAACTGTTTTTGTGCCAAAACCATATGAGGCGAAGCTACCTTTTCCTGGGCGCTTTAAGAAGCAGTTGTTGGAGAAGTACAAGGCCATTTGATAAGCAAATCAATGAGGTACAACTCACTATACCAATATTAGATGCCTTCTTGATGATGCCTCAATATAGCAAGTTCCTGAAAGATGCTATAAAGGAAAAGGCGAAAGAGATGGAAGGAATGGGTAATCTCTCATACTCATGAGAGTGTAGCGCCATCATTCAAGCGTAAGGTCATCACTAAGAAGTTAGCTGATCCAGGTAGCTTTACACTACCATGTGCTTTGGGACCTTTGGCGTTTGAGAGATGTTTATGTGATCTTGGGGCTAGTGTGAGCCTTATGCCACTTTCAGTAGCTAAACGTCTTGGGTTTACAGAGGTTATAAGTGTCGCATCTCCTCCTAGTATTAGCTGATCGCCGCAAATTGAACGCTATTCCGATTGGTATGCTTGATATAGAACTTACGGTGATGGATAGGGTAACTTCGAAGTGTCCACATGATTTTTATCGTCTTTGGAATAAGGAACAAAGAGCCAGGATCCCTTATCTTTGGGGATGACCCTTTCTTGGCTACAGCTGGAAGCCACTCATTGATGTTAAGTAGAGAGAGATGTATTTGCACTATGGGAGTGTTTAGTGACTTAAGTTTGACAATTAATTGACGAGGTGATGAGAAACACCAACCATTTGAGGCAGCTTTTGTTATCTGCGAAGAGCAATGTGTGACGCTAGCTGATTGAACTCTTGGGAGAGGCTAGCTCTAGAGACTCTTGCTTCAGGTAGCTCCTCACTGTACAAGCAAAGGAGATCGATGTTGGTTTTCATTGATGAAGAGAGCGATTATATACTGCGAGAATGCTTGACGCGAGAAAGCCAAGAGACGACAATGTGGTTTTTTTGAGGAGTTGAACACCGAATCCATGGCCGAAATGATTGCATGAAGAACCAAAAATGAAACAAATGAAGGCAGCATGGTGGACTAGCTCGGATGAAGTGGAGTGAACTCTCAAGCTCCAAGGTAGAATCAAAAACCTTGCAATCGTTTTAGGTACGCCTTCTTGGCCCCAACCTCTACATATCCTGTTCATTGTAAATGATGCACTCGAACATACCGAAATTTTCCAAACTTTGGATGAACTGCGGAAATATAGAAAGTCAAGTTGGGTTATTCTTTGAAGTATATTAAAGGGATTTCCCCAAATCTTTGCATGCATAGGATTTATCTGAGAAAGGAATCAATGACATTAATTGAAAACACCAAAACGGAGGCTAAATCCGAATTTAAAAATGATGTCGTTAAAAAAGTAGTTCTTAAGCTTTTAGATGCTGGGATTATCTATCCTATCTTCAGATAGTACTTGGATATCTCCAGTGCATGTAGTTCACTAAAAAGGGGGGATAACCGTGATTAAAACCGAAAATGATGAATTGATCCCATCTAGAACATATTACAGGTCATCGCATGTGCATTGACTACCGTAAATTGAATTTATCAACTAGAAAAGATCATTTCCCATTGCCCTTTATTGACCAAATGCTAGAGAGGCTTGCAAACCATTCATTTTACTGTTTTACTTATTTCTGACGGTACTCGGATTCTTCCAAATCCCATACATCCGAACGATCAAGAAAGACAACGTTTACATGTCCCTATGGAACTTCGCTATCGAAGAATGCCGTTTGGACTATGTAATGCACCGGCTACGTTTCTAGCGGTGTATGATGTCAATATTTCTGATCTAATTGAGGATGTGTGGAGGTATTTATGGCGATTTCTGCGGTGTATGGAGATTCGTTTTGCCTCTTGTTCTCTCTAATTTGTGCAGGTGCTAAAACGTTGTGAGGAGACAACCTTGTGTTAAATTGGGAAATAATGCCACTCATGGTTAAGGGATGGTGTTGTACTTGGTCATAGGATCTCTAAAAGATGAATTGAAGTTGACAAGGCTAAAGTCGAGGTGATGATGAGTCTTCTAACCACTACACAACGGTGAAGGATATTCGGAGTTTCTAGGACATGCTGGATTTAATAGGAGGTTTATCAAGACTTCTCCAAGATTGCAAGGCCTCTCACTAGGCTCTTATGCAAGAAGTCGAATTCACTTTGATGATGAGTTGCCATGCAGCGTTTTGGATGATAAAACGGCTTCTTGTAAGTGCTCCTATAGTCCAAGCCCCGGATTGGAACCTTCCCTTTGAAATAATGTGTGAGCAAGTGACTTCGCAGTTGGAGCAGTTTTGGTGTTAACGAAAGGAAAAAAAGCTACATGTCATCTACTACGCAAGTAGGATCGACGATGAATGATGCTCAAGTGAAATACGCTACGACAGAAAGAACTACTCTTAGCAATAGTTTTGCTTTTGAAAAGTTCCGCTCTTACTTGGTTGGATCAACAGGTGATGTGTAATATGATACGGTCATGCCGCTTTGAGGCATTTACTAGCAAGAAAGACGCAAAGCCGAGACTGCCTCGGTGGATACTACTTCTCCAAGAGTTCGACTTGGAAATTAAGTACAAGAAAGGATCGAGACGGTGTTTGCCGATCACTTGTCAAGAATGAGAGGTTGAAAACATGGTACCAATGAATGACTCTCTCCCGAAGAACAGATAATGATGGTTACCATGTTTGAGAGAATAGAAAAATGGGGAAGAAGATTGAAGAAATCAGCGAGATTTCGAGAGAAAGAACCTTCGGTATGCCGACATCGTAAATCTACTTAGCATGTGGGAAGGAACCCCCTAAGATGGGACGGTTACCAAAAAGAAAAAGTTCTTCAAGACATTAACCGATTTTATTGGATGATCCATATCTTTACACACTATGCAAAGATAATCTCTACAGGAGATGTATCTCGGAAAGAAGAGATTGATGGCCTTTGATGCATTGCACGGTTCAGCATATGGTGGTCACTTTGCTACATTTAAAACGCGTGCAAAAGTTCTCAGCAGGCTTCTGGTGGCCTACTATGATTTAGAGACACCAATGACTTCATCTCTAAATTGTGATCCATGTCAAAGAAAGGGAAACATTAGCCGAAAGTAAACGAAATGCCTCAAAATCCAATTTTGAGGTAGAGATCTTTTGACGTGTGGGGGATTGATTTCATGGGGCCTTTCCCTTCATCTTACGGGAACAAATACATTTTAGTTGCAGTGGACTATGTCTCCAAATGGGTTGAGGCGACTGCAAGCCCAACTAATGACACAAAAGTGGTTTTGAAGATGTTTAAAAGTGTCATTTTCCCGAGGTTTGGAATCCCGAGAGTGGTGGTAAGTGATGGGGGATCACATTTCATCACAAGGTGTTTTGAGAGCTTACTAAAGAGCATGGAGTCAAACACAAGGTTGCTACTCCTTACCATCCACAAAGCGGAGTGGTCAAGTAGAATCTCTAACCGATGAGATAAAAGCCACTATTGGAGAAAACCGTAGGATCACACGGAAAGATTGGGCAAAGAAGTTAGATGACGCTTTTGTGGGCTTATAGGACTGCCTATAAAACACCAATAGGTACGATTCCGTTCACACCTTCTCTATGGAAATCTTGTCATCTCCCGGTTGAACTAGGAGTACAAAGCAATGTGGGCTGTTAAACTCCTGAACTTCGATATCAAAACGCCACGGAGAAACGCTTCATTCAGTTAAGTGAGCGTCGATGAGATTCGCCTCGAGGCGTATGAAAGCTCAAAGATCTACAAAGAGAAAACCGAAAGCGTTTCATGATAAACAGATCATTAAGAGGATTTCAAAGTTGGAGACAACGTTTCTGTTGTTTTAACTCCCGGTGGAAGCTGTTTCCCGGGAAGCTCAAATCTCGATGTCTGGACCGTTTAAGATCACTCAAGTGATGCCATATGGGGCAATTGTGTTGATGGGTAAAAAGTGGGAAGAGTTTACGGTTAATAGGCAGCGTCTGAAACCTATTTGGGAAAGTGATAACGATAGAGGGAACCACGGCTTCCTTCTCGGACCCCCAAACAACCCTAAAGAATTTTTGGGGACGTCAAGCTTAGTGACGTAAAACAAGCGCGCTTTGGGAGGCAATTCCCATGGTATCCTTATATATAGTTTGTTTTAAATCTTATATAACGTATTTTGTGGTGTTGTATGTGATGTTTTACATGAATAGGTGGTTTCAGAATAAGGAGATCATCATGTGGGAAGAATTTTTCAGAAAAAGAGAGGCAAGATATCGACTCACGTATCACCACACACGGGTCGATACATGCATATCGAGTTACGTATCGACCAAAGACGGGTCGGTAATTCTGCGAAGAAACTGAAACAGCGAGTGTGGTATCGACCGGCGTATCGACCAAACACGGGTTCGATACGTATGTATCGACCGACGTATCGACCGCAACGGGTCGATACCGATCCAGGTAAGTGAAATTTTTTTTTTTGTTTTTAACTCAGTTTGACCGGTCAAACCACTTCCTTATCTCTTTCCAAAATCGATTTCTTCCTCCCTCTTTCAACCTCTTTCCGATTTCTCTTTCAAAAACACACACATCTTTCTCATTCTCAACCAATTTCAACGATTTTTAATTGCCCAAACTCGAAAATCTTGTCTCCATCGAGATTTACTATCTTCATCTTCGATTCCTTGAAGTTTCCCATTCAAATCCAAGGTATGAACTCGATTTACTTCTCTTTGGACTAACTTTGCATATCCGATTTTGGTCAAGGGAGGCCTCGATTTAGCACTTGCTTGAACATTAGTGATACCAATTGATGCTTAAATCGAATTCCTAGGTTGAAATTGATGAGAAACATGAAAATTTTGAAATTTGGTGAAGTTATGGTTCTTGAGAATATGGAAATCGAAAGTTTAAGGGAGAAACTTGATAAATGTGGTTTCATAAGATTGAATTGAGTCTTTTATGCTTACTTGTAGGAGACTAGCAAGTTTGGAGATTGTTTGATCTTAAATGTTGTATTTTTTGACTTGATAGAATGGTGAATTGGCGATTTGTGTTGAATTGGTTTTGGCTTAGAATGTGATGATATTAATCGACTTGGTAACTTCCTATTGTGTGCTTCTCTTGCAGGTATAAATGGTACGAGAAAAGAAGAAGGCTACACAAACATTAGCCCAAGCGGTAGCGGCTAAGAAAAAAGGAAAGAAAGTTGTTATCGAAGAAAGCGAGAGCGAGGATGGATATGGGGTTGAATGGCGAGTGAAAGTGACGATGAAATCCCCATAAGCCCGAAAGGAAAAGGCAAGAAGGTGGATTCAAAAAGAGAAAAAGCTACAAAGAGTGTTGCGAAAAAACCAAAGAAAAAAGCGGGAACCTATGCCGAATATCTTGAGAAATTTCGATCCATTCCATTCGAGCAAACAAGTACCTCGATCAAACTTTGCTAGAGGAAATGGGATTGTATGAGGATGTGATGACACTCTTCAGAAACATGGGATTGGAGCAGTTTTGTACTAATGAAGAAGTATGCCTACCATATGGAAACTCTACATTCCTCATCTCGCTCAAATGTCATATCAACAAGGTTCAAGAGAAGAAGTAGACCAAGACCCGGAGAGATTAGATTCAAGGTAAATGGTATCCAATATGTGGTGAAGCTGAGAGACATACAGAGGGTATATGGTTTCAGGAAAGGATACTATAACTTGATGGAGCTACATAAACATCAAGCTGCTCATGTATGGGAGATGATTGGGCATGGACGGTTCGATGGAGCTAAAACTAGAGCAGCTCACATGAGAAATCCAGCTCTCCGGTACGTCCAAAAGGTACTCTCAAACACCACGTTCGCTAGAAAGGAGAGTAGCGTCATAAAACAGGATGAGATGTCTCTTATGATAATGGGATATGAAGCCAATTCTAGGAACATTCGAGACTGAACAGAGATACATGATCCTGGACATGATGTCGTATATGTCCATGCTGTTTGTGAAGACTTTGTTGGAATTCTACCGCTCTACCACTTGGAAGTCTAAGAACGCCATAGCATTGAAATTTGGAGGTATGATCACTCCTTTACTCAGATTCTGTGGAGTAGAGTTGACAGATGTAAGGGTTAAACTGCCAACCATTGACACCGCCTACCTCACAAACGCAAAGTACCTCAAAGGCTACTAGGAAGCCGAGTAGCTTATGGATTTGATCTCAGATATGGAGACCCTCAGAAGATTTTGTGCCATGTCCTGAGGCAACGACATTCAATCAGGGAAGACCTCTCTCTTCAAACCTACGTATGAACTTGCTCTATAACCCGGAAAGGAATGGTCATCTTCGGTTTATTCAAGGGAAAGAAATAGGGCGTCAGAGAGTTCAAGGGAGAACACAACCAGCACCTTCGAGAGAAGCATCTCCATCGCCCATTGCCTCCAAACCAAAAGGGTAGCAAAAGGTACCAATTTCAACCTTTTTGATGATCCAATTGCTAAACAAGCTCTTGATTGAAGCGCATAGGAACACCGAGCGACTACAAAAGTGGAACAATGGCAAGACAGGGCCATAAGAAGGGGTTAATAGCGACGGTGAAGAAACATGGAGAAGACGGTGAAGAAGCTGAAGGCAAAGCTTCAAGTTTCCAGCTCATCAAGCGAAGAGGATAATGAAGAAGTAGCTGAAGATTCCGAGGAAGAAGCACCGAAGAGGTGGACGCCCAAGACCCAACTGCCACTCATTTTGCTGGAGCATTCGGCACTCCAATGGATGTCCACGACCCGCCACGCGCATCTTCACATGAGCGTCAAAACCCAAGAAAAGGAGAGCCACTAAATCACCTTCAAGCAGCGGTTCTAGCAACCCACCACTCACCATTGGAATTCTCATCATCATCATCATACTCCAACCAATTCTAGGTATCACCTCAGTTAGTCCTAAGTCCTAATAACTCTTATTTCCGTTCTTATTTTCACACCGAGTCGATGTGATTTAAGTTCGGGGGAGTAGAGTACTCTTTATTGTTTTTGGTATTTTTACTTTGGTGTGTTGATACATCTTTATCTCTTTACTTTGAACTATCTATTTTTGGATAATTTTTTTTTAGTATCATACATTGCATTTTAATCAGTGCATCACAACAAAAAAAAAAAAAGAGAGTTCCATTTGCATTAAGGGGATAATGATTACAATACCATATATTAGTTTGACCTATGATTAGATTCAAAGCCCTTTCTCAAAGTTAAGCGTTGCACATAGTCAATTTCGAAAACTCGGTAAAACTTTCAAAAATTTTCACAAAAGTTTTCAAACACACTCTATGAATTTGGTCTTAATGAATTTAATTTTATATTCATGGCTCTTCTATGCATTCTCGATGTTAAACATCCGGTTTTATACTTAACTTGTTGCAATCTCTTGCATCCGGATGTATCCATTTTCCCAAGAACCCTTATCCATCTCTTCTAGCTCCATGATGAACTAGTGTGTGAGGTCTCTAGGCATGTGCAAAATCTTGAGAGTATCGGGAACGACAGCGGTAAGTTCTCATTGAGTCTAGAACCATATATGAAATTATTAAATGGGTTAGTCTTGATTTGTGAAAAGAGGGAAAGTGAAGTAAAAGGGGGTTTGGTTATTTTTCTCTAGGATTGAACTAAATCGAATAGGCTTGGCTATACATAAAAAAAAAAAAAAAAAAGGGGTAAAGAAAAATAGAAAGATATCAAAAGAGTCATAGCAAAAAATTCAGTATCCTAAGAGTTTATAAAGGATTATGATGATTGTGGTTGAGGCTTAATCATAAATTTGGGTTGTAGAGAGGCATTTAATAACTTAGTTCCTCAAAGAAGAAACGAGATTGGGATTCGAATAGGTCAATGGTAATTTACCGTTGTATGCATAAATTGTTCCCTTTCTTAGATAAATTTTGCATAATGCCTAATGTTGTTATACCTTTGAGAGTAAACCATAAAACCCCAAAAACCGCATCTTCATCATATCACTTATCTTTGATACCAAAGCCAATTGGAGATGATAGATTATCCATGAGTAATACCGCACTTAAATGTTTAATGAATGTTAAAGAGTTGTTTTGGAACTAAATGTGATATTTTCATGTTATATACAGAGAGTACGAGGAACTAAAAGTTTTGATTTGTGCAACATTTAACTTTCTAAAGGACTTTGCATTCATCCTTGTGCTTGAACTTTTTGGTTATGAATCCCTACTCATTCATTCACTCCCATTCATCCTTATCATTGTTTGCTTGAGGACAAGCAAAAGGCAAGTTCGGGGTGTTGATATGTGCATATATTACATACATTTAGAGTATGTTTTCATTCCCTTTTTGTGCACATATAAGTTAGTTTGTGTATCATATTGCATTGATTTTATTCTTATTTGGATCATGAGTCTCATCTTAGAGTCCTAGGTGTATATATGTCCATTTGCCTTGTGTTTTCTTTGTTTTTATATGTTTAGGACTTGGTGACACTTGAATGAACCAATTTGGAGCATGAAGGAGTGAAGTCAAACCATTAGAGAATGAAAAAATCAAGAGAGAAGTTGATCAAAAGAGACAACAACTCGGAGTAGTCATATCGAGTCAGGTATCGACCACATACGGGTCGATACCTGTCATATCGACCCACTTATCAACCTCATACAGGTCGACATCCTCGTATCGACCGCGTATCGACCAAAAAATGGGTCGATAATTCTGAAGACAAAAACTGGGAATCGTCGAGTATCATACCGACTGACGTATCGACCAAACACGGGTCGATATCGCTTTACCGAGCCACGTATCGACCGCAAACGGGTCGATACCATTGTAATAATTCGAGTTCTTCTTCTTTTAAAGACACTTTTGGACCACTTTTGAGACATCCACTATCTCTATATCTTAAAAACACGAACAAGAAACATTTTCCTCTCTAGTTTTGAGAGTTTGTATTGATCAAATCTTGTAAATCTATTGTTTGATTTTAATTTCCTTCTAGATTATGCTTAATCTTGTCCTTAGCTTCATTTCTATGGTTTTATTTTTGGATTTGAGTTAATATTTGTGAGTTGACTTTCTATGTTCTTGAGTAGATTCTGGTTTTTCATGTTTTTGTTGTTCTTTTCAGTTTGAATTATCTTGTTTTCATCTTGTAAGCATATTTAATTCTAGACTTTTTATGTGTTTAAGTATAAAAATTATGGTTAGTGAGTAGTCCTTTAAGAATTCTTGGGTATGGTAGATTAGGATGATTCTTAACTTGTTCTTGATGTTTAGGAGCTAGATTCTTTGTATTCTTTACTCATTGAGTGTTCTTAATGCTAAAATAGCCTTGATCAAGTTAGTTTTGATTTTTAGAAGTTTATAACCGTTTAAAAATGTTGTTAGAACTTTGGAATGAATTCAATGAGTGCTTTTCATACCTTAGCCAATGGGAATTGATGTTTAAGATGAATTTGTGGCTATTTAGACTTGAGTTTAATGCTTCATTGTCTCTGAATTACGAACGGGAGTTCTTGATAATTGATAGACATTGAAAGGGATCTTTAGCCGAACGGGAGTGGATTGATCTTTAGAAGTGTTCTTAGGCTAAAAGAATGCATTTGGTTGAATATTTGAATGTCTCGAATAAGTTAGGTATCATTCGAAGTCGATTACCTTACCCAAGGATTCGTTTGTGTATTATTGTTTTAAACCGAATATCGTAATTTGCTCTTGTTTGATCATTAGAACCTTAACTTGCATTGTTAGAATTATGTCACTTATATTTTGTTATATTTTTAGTTATGCCACGTTTTAGTTTATTTTCATAATTGCTTTTAAGTTTACATCTTTAATTTTTATTAGTTCACTTAAGTATTACAAAACCAAAAACTTATCCCGCTTAGATTAAACGAGATTCTGTAGTTTCGGTGTGTTATTCTTGTTTCCCTGTGGATCGATACCCTAAGTGCTATAACGATACACCATTATTGTGGTGTTAGCACATCGGGTTAATTGGTGTGCTAGAGCCTAAAAACTCGGCTATCATGTTTATATAGAGTTCAATATTTACAATTATTTTTCCTTTAGGACTATAAATTTTCTTAATTATCGAAGTTTATTGTTTTTAAGAACTATTAGAATTTTCATTTTCTGAACAATGGTAGTTAATTATTTTTTTGTATACTTTCTTTATAATAACATATTTGACATTTTTTTTCATTTTTGACACGTCTCAGAATTTGGAATCGATAACATGACACGTGTCGCGATCTTGTGAGTTAGTAACTTTGAAAACTATACTATATATAATAAGATTTCCATGTTCTGAGCACTGGTAATTAATTATCTTTTTGTATAATTTCCTTATACTAAGATTTTTGATATTTTTTTCATCTTTGACACGTGAAAGATTCTAGAATCCATATAATAGGATTCTTTATATAATAGGATTTATATTTTTCTGAACAATGGTAGTTAGTTATTTTTTTTTGTATAATTTTCTTATAATAAGATCTTTGACATTTTTTTTCATCTTTGACACATGTCAGAATTTAGAATCGATAAACATGACATATGTCACGATCTTGTGAGTTAGTAACTTTGAATACTATTCTTCATAATAAGAATCTTTGACATTTTTTTTTTCATTTTTGACTCGTGTCAAAATCTGGAATCGATTAACATGACACGTCTCGTGATCTTGTCACTACAAGAAAACAGCGATTTACCGACTACAACAGGCGACCAAAACATTGCGACTATTTACCGACTACTTTGCGACTAATCTTACTAGGTTGTAAATGAGTCACTATTTTACGACCAATCATCGTAGTCGATACCGTAGTCGCTATTTTACGTCTAATTAACGACTAAAATTTTAGACAGCAGATAAGAGTCGCTTTATAGTCGTCAAATTGGCAACTACGTTGCGACTCTGTTTCCGAGTCGCTTAATTACGACTACTATTTGACTATTTTGCCGACGGAACACTATAGTCGCCAAATAGTCGCTACGTTGGCGACTATTCTGCGACTATTGCGGCGAGTCGCAAAAGAGTCGTTAATCAGTCGCAAAAGACTGGTGAAACACGTGTTTCTCGTTTGGGGTTGGTGTACCGGTTTTTTGCGACTACAACATGTAGTCACCTTTCAGACGTCGTGTAGTCGCTATGTAGTCGCCAAAATCATCTATCTAATCAAATTTTTCTCAATTCTACTCCTCATTCGATCTCTAACGTACGAAAACTCTATCTAAAACACGTACATAAGGAAAAAAAGCTTTACTTATATAATGTCTGGAAATTACAATTATAGTAATTTTTGTGAGTGGATGTATAAGAGGTTCGATGAAGAGACAGAGAATTTCTCGGCAGAGTTCACTGCAGGGGTGGAGCAATTCATGACATTTGCAAATAGCCAGCTTCTGGCACAAAGTAATGGCGGTAAATGTTTTTGCCCTCGGATTTTTTTTCAAGAACGAGAAATTTATCCCGAGGACAAAAATTTGGAATCATATTTATAGCAGAGGATTTATGCCAGATTATTATGTTTGGTATAAGCATGGAGAAGAAATTAATATGGATTTAGGATCGAGTTATGTTGATACGATGTATATTATTGGGAGTGAAGAAGTGGGTAATGTAGTAGAAGATAGATATGTGGATATGGTGAATGATGCGTTTCGTGTTAACGTTAGTTTTGATAACTATTATCAGGATGGTAGTTATCAGAATGTAGAGGAACCGGTACGTAACCATTTAAAGAAATTCTACGACTTGTTAGAAGGTGCAAAAATTCCATTATACGATGGTTGTCGTGAAGGTCACTCGCGGTTATCCTTAGTTGCTCGAGTCATGCATAATAAGGCACAATATAATATGAGTGAAAAGTTAGTGGATTCGGTATGCGAAATCTTGACAGACTATTTACTAGACGGAAACAAGTCAACCAGTTCACTTTACGAGACAGAAAAACTTATGCGCAATTTAGGCCTCCAATATCATACAATTGATGTTTGTATTAACAATTGTATGTTCTTCTGGAAAGATGACGAGAAGAAGATAAATGTCTGTTTTGTGGTGCACAAATATGGAAGCCTAAGAACGACCGACGTAGAAGCCTAAGACTGCAGCGGCAATGAGATGGCATGCCGAGCACCAAACAAAGGAGGGAGAAATGGGTCATCCTTCTGATGGGGTGGAGTGGAGATATTTTCAAGATGAAAATCCTCGGTTTGCTGTAGAACCTTGTAACGTTTATCTTGGATTATGTACTGATGGGTTCAATCCATTTGGCATGTCAAAAAATCATTCGTTGTGGCCTGTGATCTTGACTCCATATAATTTAGCCCTGGTATGTGCATGAATACATAGTATTTATTTCTTACAATTCTGAATTCTGGGCCAAACCATCCTCGAGCTAGTCTCGATATCTTCCTCTAACCGCTGAGGAGTCAAAAGAGTTTTGGTCTGATGGCGTTGATACATACGATGTGTCCTTGAATCAAAATTTTAAGCTAAGAACAGTGCTGATTTGGACGATAAGCGATTTTTCTAGCGTATACCATGTTATCTGGATGGACAACCCATGGTAAGTTGTCTTGTCCAGTTTGCATGGAAAATACAAAGTCTTTTTATCTACCTAATGGAAGGAAGACGTGTTGGTTTGATTGTCACCGAAGATTTCTTCCTCGTGGTCATCCATTGAGGAAGAATAAAAATGACTTCCTGAAAGGAAAGGACGTTTGGAGAGAGTATCCACCTCAGTCTTTGACCGGTGAGCAAGTTTGTTTTGAGCGGTTGGATGGTGTAAATCCACCAAAAACAAAGGACGTCGGTGGAAACGGTCACGAAAAGAAGATGTTGGGCTATGGGAAGCTAAATAACTGGCACAAGGAAAGCATATTTTGGGAGCTGCCGTACTGGAGGGACCACAATCTCTGACATAATCTTGATGTAATGCATATAGAGAAGAATTTTTTTGACAACGTCATGAATATGCTAATGAGTGTGAAGGGTAAATCAAAAGACAACATCATGTCAAGATTGGATATAGGACAATTCTGTTCTCGACCACACTTACATATTGATAATGATGGTAAAGCTCCTTTCCCAGTCTTCACATTGGCATAAGAAGCCGAAACAAGTTTATTGGAGTGTGTGAAACATGCAGTTAAATTACCACATGGTTATTCGTCATACTTAGCTACTTGTCTTGATATGGACAAGAGAAAATTTTCAGGCATGAAAAGTCATGGCTGACATGTTTTGATGGAGAGGCTATTTCCTTTTATCTTTGCAGAACTCCTAGACCGGAATGTCCACCTTGTGTTATCAAGTACTAAATTACGTACTTATAGTTCTACAAATATATGATTATGTAGTATTTTATATAGTATAACCTCATAACCTCAGAAGAAGAGTGTGGACCACAAAGTGGTCCACACCACCACCACATCACCAACCTTCTAGAAGCCTCTCTATAGGTGCTTCTCTTCTTCTTTAAATGAATGGGCCTTGATCAATGAAGCCTTTCTTCCTCAAGCCTCAAACCTCAAGCCTTAAGTCTCCTAAAGCCTTCATACATCTTCGGCCTTATTAATCACACATCCGTACGGACTGTGCCATTCTTCTTCCTCTTGATCAATACTCCCCCTCAAGCTTAGCCGCAAAGGATTGAAGACTAAGTTTGGAATGCCAACAACCATCACCTCATTAAAAACCTTAGCCGGAAAACCCAGTGGGACAAAACCGAGCTAAGGGAAAACGAGTATGACGGTTGAAGGCGAGGGGACTTGATCAAGACCTGGTGAGATCTACAAGTCCAAGTTTGCTGTGGATATACTCACAAACTTTAAGACTTGCAGCCTTAGTGAAGACATCTGCCAACTGATCTTCACTTCGTGTATAGCATGGAAGGATGACTCCTTCTTCGATATTTTCCCGAACCTTGTGGTAGTCGATCTCTATGTGCTTCGTCCTCTCATGAAATACTGAGTTGGTTGCTATATGGATCGCTGCTTGGTTGTCACAATGGAGGGTGATGGGTTGAGTTGTCTTGATGCCTAAGTCTTCAAGGAGAGCCTTAAGCCATGTCAGCTCATTGGTGATGTTCCTCATAGCTCTATACTCAGCTTCTGAGCTTGAACATGACACAACCTTCTGCTTCTTGGTCTTCCAAGTGACCAGATTACCTCCTACGAACGTGCAATATCCAGTTGTGGATCTCCTATCCATCCTATCTCCCCCATAGTCCGCATCACAATACCCAACAATCTCAGTGCTCTCATTCTTTCCCATCCATATGCCTTGACCTGGACTGCCTTTTAAGTATCTCAAGATCCTCTCAACCATGCTCCAATGATACATCGTTGGTGATTGCATGTGTTGACTCACCTGAGATACAGCAAAAGAAATATCAGGTCAAGTAATGGTAAGGTATATGAGTTTACCCACTAGGCGTCGGTATTGAAGTGCATCCGTGTATGGCTCATCTTCCTTCTCCCCCTTTCGATTGGCCTTGTAGCCATCTTCAAGTAGAGTCTTGGCCGGCTTCGCCCCTAGCTTCCCTGTCTCGTTCAACAAGTCAAGAGTGTATTTCCTTTGAGAAAGAAAGAGGCCTTCCGGAGAACAGCACATTTCTACTCCTAGGAAATACTTTAGTACCCCAAGGTCTTTGATATCAAAGGAAGACTTAAGAAAGGACTTGGTCCAAGCAATACCTTCGGTGTTGTCCCCTGAGATGATTAAGTCATCTACATAAATGAGGACAACCACTATACCTTTCGGTCCTTGGAGAGTGAACATGGTGTGATCTGATTCAGAATGCTTGAAACCTTTGTCCTTAAGAGTAGAGCTCAGCTTGTGGTACCATGCTCGTAAAGATTGCTTGAGACCATATATTGCCTTCTTAAGTCTTAGCACTTTACCGGGTGTTACCATGTCTTCAAGACCAGGAGGAGGAGTCATGTATACCTCTTCTTCAAGTTCTCCTTGCAAGAAGGCATTCTTCACATCCATTTGCCATAGCTCCCATGTTAGGTTTGTAGCAAGTGATAGAACTACTCTGACCGTATGCAGTTTAGCTACCGGAGCAAAGGTATCCGTGTAATCTTCTCCAAAGGTTTGTGTGAAGCCTCTTGCTACTAGCCTTGCTTTGTACCTCGCAATTTCCCCATTGCTATGGTACTTGATAGTAAATACCCATTTGGAACTCACTGCTCTCTTTCCAGGTGGTAGATCAGCCTCATCCCAAGTTTGATTCCTCTTCATAGCCCCAACTTCATCATCAACTGCTCCCAACCATTCTTCACTATCCTTAGCCTCTTCATAGGTCTGGGGAATCTTGTGGAGCTCAACCTTCCCAAGGAAGGCTTGGTGATCAGATGGCAAAAGGGCAAGAGAACATACAACTTGTATTGGATGAGCAACAACTTGATTGTTGTAATACACTCGTGTGTTTACCCAATACGGCCTGGTTTGGTTGGGTCTAATCTGTGTACTCTGCCTTGGTGGTGGGTTTGTTATAGGCACTGGTTCCGATGATCCTCCATCAAGAACCTCATGAACATCCTCCTCTTGTCCTTGAGAGAAGACACCTTCCACGGATTCTTCATCAATAGCCGTTTCCAAGGGTTGACTTTGTTCTTGATCAGGCTGTGGAGCTTGGTTTTGACTAGGTTCCTCTCCCTTATCATTTTCAAGATCTTCTTCAATCTCAACACGTTCATTCTGGTTCCCGATTGTTTGTTCTCTTTCTCCCCCTTGTTCCCATGGCAATGTAACTCTAAGGTGATCGAGAAGAGTTTTGAGATTTCCTGCCCTATCTGAAGGAGATTGTGAAAAGTCCTTGAGGTTTTCCCAATCCTTCTTATCGTGAATTCTTTTTCCTTCAAAGAACTTGACATCCCTGGAGACATACGTTTGGTTGTTTGATGGATCATAACACTTGTAGCCCTTCTGTGTAGGTGAGTAACCGAGGAACATGCACTTGATACTCTTTGGTTCTAGTTTGTTCCTCTGTTCACCTGGCACCATAACAAAGCACACACACCCAAAGACATGTAAGTGATCAAGAGATGGCTTTATATTATTCAAGACTTGAAAGGGAGAGAGATCCTTTAAAACTCTTAGTGGAATCCGGTTGATAAGATAGCAGGCTGCCATGACTGCATCTCCCTAAAACCGTTTTGACACGTTCATATGAAACATCATTTGACCGAGCAACTTCCATGAGGTGTCTATTCTTCCTTTCAGCTACTCCATTTTGTTGAGGGTTGTATGGATAGCTTGTTTGGTGTAAGATCCCATGTTTGGCTAAGTGCTCTTTAAACTGATGACTTGTGTATTCACCTCCATTATCAGTTCTAAGTACCTTCACATTAGCCTTAAATTGATTAGTGACATAGCTTTGTAAATTTACGAATGCATCAAACTCACGATCTTTTGCAGATAATAATGTGATCCAAGTGTATTTTGATTTCTCATCGATGAATGTCACAAAGTACATATTGTTATCCCTAGATGCACATGGAGATGTCCACACATCAGAATGAATCAAGTCAAAGCAATTATCATAAATGGTAGATGATTTGGGAAAAACAGCTTTGCAATGTTTGCCGAGAATACAAGCCTCACAACTAAGAGTATCAAACGACAAATTAGGGAACAATAAACTAAGAGCACGAGAATGAGGATGGCCTAATCTAGCATGCCATACAACATCACAAGCAACAGCATTATTAGAGTGAAAAGCGGATGAGGAAAGAGAGTCAAGAGAGCTTGAGAGATCTTCAAGAACATAGAGTTCATCCTTTGTGCCTCCTTTGCCTAGAACCTTTCCAGTCTTAATATCCTGAAAGCACACATCATTAGGACCAAAGATAGCATTGCAATTGAGATCATTAGTAGTTTTCCTAACCGATAGTAGATTGGAGGTGAAATTGGGCATAAAGAAAGCTTTAGATTCTCTATCAAATATCCTAAGGTTCCCTACTCCTTTTACCGGCACCTTATCACCATTTTCTATTGTTACACGACCTAAGGTAGGTTCTATATTGCTAAGAAGTTCCGGATTGCTAATCATATGGTGAGAAGCACCCGAGTCAACTACTAGCAAGTCCTTAGGCGTATGAGTATAGAAAGTGGTACCGGATTCCTTTAGGGATGCAATGGATTGGAAGAGAGCCTCCAAGTCTGACTTCTTCATGACAATGTCTCCTTGAGATGAAGCTGCCATTGCCGTCTCATGCCTAGAAGAACCAGCTTTTCCTTGAGCGGATATAGTCTCGAAGGAGACGTTGGCCTTGGAGTCTTTAAACTTGGATGGCTTGAGGTGAGGATGAAGAATCCAGCACTTGTCTTTGATATGCCCTTTCTTCTTGCAATGATCACAAGTCCACACCTTCCTCTCCTCATTTCGGTAGACTCCCTTGTTGGCAATGAGAAGATCCCCTTTCCCACTAAAGAGGCCAAGTGAACCTTGTTCTCTTTGAACTTGGGAGCACACCTCATCAAGACTAGGGAGCTTGTCAGCTCGGAGAATGTGCTTGATAAGGTAATTGAAGGCCGGATGCAAGGTGAGTAGAAGGCCAAAGACCTTGTCTTGTTCACGCCTCTCGTTGAGGATCGCCGGATCCATAGTGCTCGGTCTCAACATCTCTAGCTCAGCCCATAGAGATCTAAACCTCCCTAGGTGCTTAGTGAACTCGAGATCTTCTTGGCTGAGGTTGTTGATGGCACGTTTGACTTCAAAAACTCGGCTGAGGTTGGAGACATTCCCATAGACATGCTTGAGAGTTCCCCAAAGCTCCTTTGTCGTTTCACAATAAGAATAAGCCTCTAGAATGGAGGCTTCAAGTGACCCTTGAATGATGGCAAGCATGGTCTGATCCTCTTGAAACCACTTGGCCTCTTTAGCCATAGCTTCTTCAGCCGCCTTCTTTCCATCTTCCTTGGTGACATCCTTGATTTCTAGCCCTTTCTCCACATGATTCCACAATCCTCTTCCACAAAGTGCTGTCTTGGTTGTTCTTGACCAAAGGAGGTAGTTTTCTCCCTTGAGAGTGACTGGAAGGATCAATGACTTGCTTGCATCCATAGAGAAAGAAGGAGGATCAGATCTGACGAGAGAAAGACAAAATCGAACGGATGAAGGTGAGAGCTTGCGAATGGATGAAGAGATGAAAGGGATGAGTAGATCTGGATTAGAATGAGAGATTAGAGTGAGAATAGATATTAGAATGGGAGATTATAGCCTAATAGGCTCTGATAACATGTTAGAATTCATTAGCTTAAGCGGATTAAGGACTAATCAATGGAGTAAAGAAGAAAAGGGAGAGAATGTGAGAATATTCATTGATTATAATTCTTTATTACAAATGGAGGCTGCTCTAAGTATATATATATATGGATAGGCTACAGATCTTTAAAAATGACCTAAAGAAGAGAGCAAAAGGGAGGAAGGAGGCGCCATCTAAACGTGTGAGGACCACAAGAGTGTGGACCACAAAGTGGTCCACACCACCACCACATCACCATCCTTCTAGAAGCCTCTCCATATGTGCTCCTCTTCTTCTTTAAATGAATGGGCCTTGATCAATGAAGCCTTTCTTCCCCAAGCCTCAAACCTCAAGCCTTAAGTCTCCTAAAGCCTTCATACATCTTCGGCCTTATTAATCACACATCCGTACGGACTGTGCCATTCTTCTTCCTCTTGAACAATACCTACTATATTTACTCACTTAGGCCGTCCTAGTGGAGAAATGCATGATATATGGCTATCAGAGAGAGACTATCAATGCGCACATGCATATGTTTTACGAAATTGTGAATATTTTCAACCAATTGAGAGGTATATAAGTTGGCGCCTCTCTCAGCTTGCCTATTAATATATATAATCCACTATGATTTCTCATATTTGTGTTGGTCTTGTATAGAATGTTCGAGGATTTCATTTTTGCAAAAATATAGAGGACTTTTCGAAAAAAAACTCTCCACAAATAGAGTTGACGAGTATCATTTATGGGTGAAAGAATATGTATGTCTAAATAATACTCATAACTACGTACTATGCATATATTTATACTTATATAAATTGACACATACTGTTTATATATATAAGTTACTTACTAGAACGCCACAAATCCATTTCCTACTTGGGTTCAAGACATAGTTCACGGACTTTTGAATAAGGTCAAAACCTGGCCAATGTATTTTACAAGAGGCTTTTTGTTTCATACACAGAATCACGGCGCTGGCCGGAAGACATGCAACTATGGGGTCTGTGTTAAAGGTGAAAATTACGCAGATGCATCTGATGAAGCGGATTTCTACGAGACCTTAACTGATATCATAGAACTCGAGTGCGAGGGGATGGTCAATTTGAGAATAACACTTTTTAAGTGTAATTGGTATGACCCTGTTATAGGTAGAGGCACTCGGAGGAGTAATGGAGGCGTTTTAGATGTTCTTTCATCGAAAAAATACAATAAATACGAACCATTTATTCTAGGTAGGTATTTGTGTGTGTATATATATATATAATTTTTTATATTTATACTTACATGTTGATATTGTAAACAGCTTCGCAAGCGGATCAAGTTTGTTATATTCCATACCCATACACAAAGAAACCGAAGCAGTTGTGGCTCAATGTTGTAAAAGTGAATCCGAGGGAAAACATTTTAGGGGAATATGAAAAAAAAAAGAACCGACTCTTTTACAAACAGAAAATGATGATGTTGTATTGATGACTACAATTGAAGATCTTGTACTCGACAATTTTGTACACGGAGTAAACGCAATAAACCTTGATTATGATGTCGGAGATGCAGAACCAGAAGATGAATTTTGGTGTAATTTGTCGTCTTCTGATGAAGAACCATACGACGAAGAACCCTACTAATTAACTATGTTACTTATGTCACAATGTTGATTATGTTATTTATGTCAAATTTGAAAACAATAATCATAAAATTTGTCTTTCACATTATGGTCATATATATATATATGCAATTTTAAAACAAAGTTTTCAAACTATACGGGACTTAAGATTGTATGTTTGAAAAAATGAATTTCAATTATATGGTAAAAATATAAATATTATTATACATGTAAATATAAATATTTTTAATAAAAACTCAGATATAAGTTTTGTTGTTATCGTGATTGATTTGTATTATTATTATCCTTGCTAGAATAATATACAACGGAGGGACGAGATCTGGGGATAAGGCCCAAACCCGCCCAAACCAATATTTCACTCTAACCCTAAGGGCCTGACTGGTTTAACCGCAGCGGATGCGGTTGCGTTTGGGGGAGTTTGTGGAAGCGGGCGATTGCGGTTTCAAGCGTTACTAAGCGTTTTGAACGACTGGTTTAGCGTTTAGAAATGATTGTGTTTGCGGGAGGTTTACGACTGGTTAACCAGCAGGTGCATCAGCGGTTAGATAAAAAATACCAAAGATAAATATAATAAAAATGTATAAAAACACAAAAAAATTATATTGTTATCATAAAATATAAAAATATTAAACACTATTAATAACTAAAAACCATAGATAAAGTACTTAATAATTATTCAAAACCAATAAATTTTATGGTGAAAGTTTTATTAATTATGCATCTGGTTCATCACTAAAAATTGTACCAAGTAATGTGACAAATTGTATAAAGTTTCTTCAATGTATACAAACGACTTTTGGCTCGACTCCAATCAAATCAATTTTAAATTGGTCGTAAATATTCTTAAGAATATTTTTTGAAGTTCCTTTAGAAGCCATAATAATAATAGAGGAAAACAAAATAGTACGGATAGGGTTTGAGAACAGAGAACCTGATACAATATATATATATAGGGGTAAATATATAATTATAAAATTTTTTCTAACTTCAACGATGATTTAGTTTTTTTATTACCCAACCGCAACCGTCCGCAACCGCAAACGCTTGCGGGAAGCAGCTTTTGAAATCTGGCAATTTAGAGCGGTTGAGAGCGGTTTGGAGCGGTTCAGAGCGGATTCCTTGATTGTTTTCAATCGCTAACAACCGCTACCACCCGCAAACGCAACGTTTGCGGATGGTAGCAGGAGAACTAATCATCACCTAAGTCGACAATCACACAATCGTGAAACCTTCACTGTCGCTTCTTCCACGGGTATCATCTTCTTCTTTTCGATTTCTTTGTTTCTTCTCGTGATTACTTCAAATTTTCTTCGAAAATCACTTGTTTTCTTCTTCAATTTTCCAACTCTGTCAAGTTTTCAGTCCTCTGTCCTTCGGTAAGTTTATGGCAATCGTTCTTAGGGATTATGATTTGTTTTTCGTTTTTTTCTTCATTCGTTTCTGCAAAACATCTTCTGGAATCTGAAATTAGATGCTGAAGTCTTGTTTATCGTTCGCCGATTTTACTAGTGACAGGAAAAAATCTATCCTTTTAGAAACTTCGCCTCTATTGTTTTGTCTAAAATAAGATGCTTAAATCTGAAACTTAGAGAATCCAGAATGTTTTATGGTTTTGAATGGATTTATGGATTTTAGACTTTATAAATTTGAGAAAATTTGAAATAGGGAAAAGCTCAAAGGTTTGGGTGCATATGTTATAAAGTATATACATGTGTATAGGTGTATAGTTTTGGGTAGTTCTGGTACCTGTTCGGGTTTGAGTATTACTCGAACCTCAACCCGAACCCGAAATACCACCCATCCAAAACCCGTTAGGATATTTTCTAATAACGGGTTCAGTATCGGGTTTGGGTGTTTCGGTTTGGGTTCAGGTTTTGGGTTCGGGTAAAATGCCCAGGGCTAACTTCAGCTCATCTGCAGGATGCTCCAGCTTCTCCACATCACAACTCTCAGGATCAGAGTCGTCCTGCTTCACAAGGAAACAACTTCCATGATGAATCTGCAATGTTGCCGGATTTGCAGGGGGACACGCTTAGGGCTCTTAATGCTTTGCTTATGGTGCCAGACCGGGATAAGTTTACCACCGTCCTCTCTCCCACACCTTTCCCAAACACTATTTGGTAATGTTTATCTAATTCTTAACTCTTTAGAAAGATTTAACATTGAGACAGTGTATTAGGCTGAGTTTCAAAACAGTCGGGTTGGTCTTGTTTGTTATGATGTATTTTTTGTGGTAGTGATATTGTTTTTATTATCTTTATCTTGTTTGTAGACTATGTTTTAGGTTGAGTTTCAAAACAGTCGGCTTTGTATTAAGCATTAAAGCCTCTATCTAGTTGATGTCAGTTTTTGTGTTTGTGTAGTCTCTGTCTTCTTTGTGCTGATGTATTGTTTGTAAGTTTTTGGTCTTACAAGAATGAGACAGTGTATTAGGTTGAGATGATAACAGTAGTGTTTGGTCTTGCTCTCACCTTGTATTATCTCTGTCTTGTTTGTATTAACTCGTGTATTTAACATTGCTGTGGAGAATTGTGTGAACTGGTTTAATCTTATCATGTCTTAGAATCCAACATTTTGAACCTATTTGTTAAGTTTTGATGTCTAACTGTATGGTTTTTACAGGTGATTTTATTTTATATTCTAATATACTTTTTTCAGCTTTTTCAAGAGTTTTAAAATATTACATTTTAAATTCGCGTATACGCGAACCTAATCGAGTACTTTATATAATAAGATATTAAATTTATCAAAGTATGTTTTCTTAAATTCAACAAATTGATGAATCGCGCCAAGTTATATATTGATAAACAAATCGGGTTTTGGAGTTAGTGCAAGACACGTAGAGAAAGCATAACTCCAACACTAAGCTTAATTAGTTTATTATACCTTATACCACATGTTAAAACATTTTCATTTGCAATAGATTATTGTTCTCGAACAGCGTCAAACCAAGTGTGGGAAAGTGATCCACATGCACCACCTATACCACTGAAGAACCACTTGAAGCAACTCCAAACTAAGCTAAGGCTTAGATAATATCCTAGACATTTAACTTGGTTTTTGAAGAGAATAATATTGGAGATAAATATCTAATGAAACTCAAGCTATCGTTTGCAGGGAGGTGATGAGAGATTGAAAAGATGAGTCTCTGAAAATTACCTTGCAAGTTCGGCTCCATTGTTGTTGTGGAAACTGTTATTCTTTTCGTTATACGGATAAGTGCTGAATTACTGATTAAAGGCTCGAGATACTATTAAGTGAAAGCAGATGCAGGCCCGGCCCAAAGAATTAGGAGGCCATTGGGCAAACTTTTTTTGGCTTTTTATCTGATTTTTTTTAACAATTTTTTAACTTTTTTGTGGTTTTATATTATTAAGAGGTTTTATTTTAGAAAAAACTGGGACTTTTTAGATTTATTTTTGGACTAATTGTATTTTTTTCTTAAATATAGGTCTTTTTTTTGTATATAACTTTTTCTTTAAAAGAAATTTCAGGCCGTCGTACCTATCCTATTGTCCTCTCCTTTGGGCCGGGTTTGAGCAGATGCATATCAATTGTTTGAATAATAGAATACGCAAAAAAAAAATATTCAAACCAAAATTTAATAAACATATTATTATTATTATTATTATTATTATAAACTATAACAAATTTAAAAAGTTTGTATTACTTTCTTATTATTAACATGCACTTTTTTAATTTTATGAAAACATTTTAAATTATCAATGTTATTAATATAGCAATATATGTTATCTTTTTTAAGATAGATTATATTCTAAATAATTTTACTATTTAAATAACATCTTCTGGATTGTTTAAACTGTATTACTTACGTGTTTTTGAACAGCGTCAAACCAAGTGTGGGAAAGTAATCAAACCCACATTCACCACATATACCACGGAAGAATCACTTGAAGCAACTCCAAACTTAGCTAAGGCTCAGATATTTTCCTAGATATTTAACTTGGTTTTTGAAGTGAATAATATTGGAGATAAATATTTAATGAAACTCAAACTATCGTTTCCAGGGAGGTGATGAGAGATTGAAAAGATGAATCTCTGAAAATTACCTTGCAAGCTCGGCTCCAGTGTTGTTGTGGAAACTGTTAATCAACATCGTTATAGCGGTTCCACTGGGATACGTAAGCTTGTAGTACAAAATCATCACCTAAAGTATACTACTATTGAATTAGGATAAGATATCAAACAATACAATAATGTTGTATTGGATTAATATTGGTTACTCAGATAGTATTAATTACACTAATATCACAATAGTGAATTGCTACCTTGCGAAGTGGGACAAGACTGAAGAGACCGAAGAAACTAACTAAAAATAAAAACCCAGTCATCCACCACAATCCATGATTTATATCATCTTCTGAATTGTTTCCAGCATAATCAACACCAATGAGCTTATATGTGCTATCATCCATAGCAATCAAATACTAACGAAACCCTCGTGAAGAAACAGCTCTAAACCAAATGCATTGTTCATCAACACACATTTTCAAGCAAGTAAGTAATAATTCTTACCGCGATAAGCAAGGCTGTAGCCGGAGACAACGCAAATCTGAATAACAAAGTGTTCTCTTGCTTAGTATAGGGTTTAAGAGAAAACCCTAAATTAGACAAAAAAAACCAGTCCAAGACTACATTTAGCGAAGGGATGATTCTAATTGTTAGATTGAGCTGATGTGTAATCAGTAATGATACAGAACAATATTTCCAACAAGGCACTATTGTTAGATTGAGCTTATTTATACTTGCTTAGATTATCAAATAAAACAATGACATGTGTCATGCTCAGGTAGTGACATGTAATTTCGCATGTGTAGAGTCGATTTTGTAAGATTGGTTTGATTTAATAAATTGAAAAAACACTCTTCAAACGGTCATAACTCATAACACCAAAAAGAAAAAAATCAAGGAAGTCGAAACGAGTGATATCACTCGCGTAAATCTTGGTCGGCAAGAGTCTTTTAAATTAAATCCACAAACGAATCAATTTGAATTTTGAATTTCAAACCGTTGGGGTCTCAGAGGCTCTCCCAAATTCTAACATCTCCATCTCCGGCGAAAATATTTGAGAAGAAATTGAAAAGCGTCGAAGCAAAAAAAGTTAGATCATTGAGCCATCGTTGTCGCTGATGTCAGCGTAATCGTTGGAGAAAGCGTTGAAGAAGTTTAGACTTACATTCGAAGATTACACACTTCAAATACCTGTAAGAGTTCATTCTTTCGCACCCTAGTTATTCAGAATTTTGTTTGAACCTGTAATTTATTAGATTTCATTTTAAATTGACTCATGTCGTTAGCCCTACTTTGCTAAATAAAGCATGGGGATGCAGTGGCATCGGTATGGTCTTATTGCTTCTTGGGATTTCCTAGAGGAACATACAGAAAATGATTGTTTGAGAGAAACAAACCACAACAACTATGAACATGGCGGTGCTCCTTTATCTGACCATATGATGCACATTGCTATTGTGGGCATCAAAAATCAGATGAGTCTGCTTCAGGACAGGTACTTGACAATTGAAACAACTTAGATGTTGTAGTGTCTACTTAATATGTTATAACTTCTAGTTTGTTTTTCTCAGTGGGGACGAGGACCAAGCTCGAAAAGAGTAAACGAGCTGTCCAAAATATTTTAAGAGGAAGAAGTGAGTTCTAGTCTCTTTCATGCAGGTGTCTGTGTGACCATTTATATATTCAAGTGGGATGAAGGACATACACCAATGCGACTTTCTTTCCATTGGTCAGTGGAGAATGGAGAAGAGCCGTTGTTGCTTCATCTTGAACCTCCTCTGTCCATATACCTTGAGTTGGTATGATCATGATGATGAAATGCTAATTTGTTTTCTAGCATCTCATGTTTTAAATAATTCTTTATTGTTTGTCTGATGCACGACATATGTGTTCTTGTTCTTCAAATTTTCTGAATTTTTGTTATATTAGCTCAATTAGACCGTTGTTAACAATTTGTCTAATGCGACATCAAGAATGAGAGGTTTTAGCTTTGGTTTTCCACTTATTTTGCAGCTCATGATTGATAAAAATGATTCAAGATTTTTTCTACAAGCTGCCTAATCATATGCATTATGTTATGGAGCTTGTTGATGGTTACCTTGCTTTAAGAAAATTGGTTGATGGAAATTTCGGCTAGGTTCTGAAACTATTCCTATGAACAGATGTTAGATTACTACCAAAGTTGATGCATGATTGATGAATTTTCCCTTACTGCTCTATGTTTTGATCAAATTCTATAAAGACTGGATTTGTTTCTATGTTTTTGCTTATGATACATAAGTTAGTGTGGTGAATAGACGTTATATGGATGAGATTGAATGTATAATTGATCACTTTTGTCTCTGTTTTCTTTGGTTACTTTCCTTAACATATCTAATACATTTCATTGTATTTGGTAGTATTTGAAAACATTTATTTTGCTTTTCAGACTTTAAATCTGGTCAAACTTTGGGACAAAATGAAAGAAAAAAAGAAGGGAATAAAGAAGAAGAAGGAATGGAGTTAAATAAAGACACAGTGCTCACCATACATCTTGCGGTGCAAGGAGAATTGGAACGAACTCAAGAAGCAAAACTCAAGTTTTCACTTCAAGGGGATTTCAAATATTTTGGGTGCTAAGTGGAAGATTCGTAGTGCAGAAGAGAAAAGTCTTACGGCGAGAGGTACCATGCAGATAAGAACACTTACCTTCCAGGTTATTAAAAAAGAGAATTACGAGAGGTAAGCCATGCAACTTTTGGAAGATGAGCAAAAGCATAAAACTGCAATGGAGCTTTGGCAGGAACACATCTGACATCATATTGTTGCCAAGTGAGCAAATCCTTTCATTTTCAAGTGTTAACCTGTGCAATAAATTATTGGTTGAGATATAGACAACGAATTTACTAACATAATTTTCTTGGATTCAGATATGCTTTGGTGTCTGAGCACGGACTCTGTGATATCAAATGTTTTTCTTATGAGTTTAATACAAGAATGTCTAACCTTAGATCCCCAAATGTTTTTCTTATGAGTTTAATACAAGAATGTCTAACCTTAGATCCCTCCAGCACTCATCACTCCCTCTCCTGATAACCCTTTCTCTTGGCATATGGAGAGAGATTCACATCTGTTCAGAGACATTAAAACGAAGCTGCAGAGGAATCTTGTTTTCAAGCTCTTCATCCTCTTGTTTGAGAAAGATGCTAATACACCGCCAAGCTGTTTTGAAAGTTTTTTAGTCAAAACCGCTGAGAAAAGCCTGACAATGTGTGACATCAAGAATCAAAGGTTGCATTGCTCTCCTTCGAGTTCCTTCTTGAAGACTCCATTCTATGTCTCTCGCTCTCTCAATATCAATTGGTCTCTAGTCAATCTCAGTACCATCCAGCTTCCTTCTAGAGACAACTTTGGGATTGAGAGGTGACTTTTTTTTTTATATTAGCACTCTTGTTAATCTTATCTCATGCTTGATTTAAAATTTGGTTAAAATGTGAAAAATCTGAATTGGTTTCTCATAATGCTCTCGCTTTGATTTATTACTTTCATTGTTTTAATACGATAAGATGATTGGTTTTGAGGCATCTTCGCATGATCCATATGAAATTTTGGGTAATTTATTGATATGTTCTGAATAATACACTTAGGTTTTTATCTAGCTTGATAATGGAACAGATTTGTTATGCTCTTTTTCTGTGGTATTGATGAAGCTATTTACCACGAGGCCACCTGAGATTAATATATGTTCGTTGAGCTTATAAGAATATTTCCTGGTCTATTTATATTGTTGATCAGCCCCATTCGTTGTTCTTGAAAGTCAAGTTCTTTTTGGTCAAAAACAAAGGGCTTATACATGTTTATGTTAGTTTTCTGTATTGTTCTTCTTTTAACTCTTGCAGTTCGTGCAAACAAGGCTCGTTTTCTATGAGCCACTAACTAATGTGGTTTAAAGAAAGTGATAAGAGGTGCACTAAGTTAAAAGTTCATTATCTGAGAACTGTGTGAGTAACACATGTATGAACTTGCAACATGAGTTGATTTTCAAGAGCAAGCCAAATGTGTGAGCGTACTACTCTGTCAAGGTAGATATATTTTATAGTTCCTCGTCTATATAAGGTGTTTGGCTATGTCTTAAATTTAAAATTGCTTTTTTTTTTTTACAGTATGCTAAAGGCATCCATGACCATGAAATCCCAGATTCCCAGTTTGGTAAGTGGAATAATATCTATAAATTTGGGCCACTAGCTTAGCTCTTTTCTTGAGTTTACAAATTCAACTTCCTTTTAACTCCTATCGAAGGAAATGTTTTTGAATTTTTGAATCCAGAACCCTAGCGATAGCAAATATGGTGGTTTGGTTGAAAGAAATTTAAATTTGAAGATATATTATGACTAACATCAACCTTTGTGTTTGCAATAGCCTGAAATGATCATTTAAATTTTTGACCAGTTTTCTGATTTTGGAAAAACATAATTCAAACCCGTTGGTTGGACAGTAGAATTCCTATGCGAGAGCCTTTGTCGGTGGACTGCTCTATGTAAGACCCTCTTCTTATGATATCTATTTGTCTTGAAATTTTTTTTATCTAGTGACATGATAGATTCTTTTTCTTTAACACATGTTGCTATGAAACTGTACCACACACTTATGTTTTATGCATATTACATGAGAAAAAGATAGAGAACTGTGTGCCTTACCCCAGGTTGATATGGCTGTGTAGTTATTGTAGTAATATGTAAAAACTATAAAGTAACAAACAATATTTAATGTATGTCTCATAGGATCGTTGAAGTGAATGCGAAGGGCGAGGACACTATGATTGAGATGATTTGTGTACACTTAAGTTGCACCGCAGAGTTTCACCGATAAGACATTCTTTCCATTGTTCAGTGGAGAAAAAGTATAATGGAGAAGAGCCGTTGTTGTGTCATCTTGAACCTACTCTGTCCATATAGGTTGGGTTTGGTATGATCATGATGATGAAATTCATCGCCAATTGACCATCTTGGCCTTCTGATGCTTTTGTGTTTCGGGTCCAGACAAGTTGTAGAGATTGAACAAACAAGACAAGTAGTGGAGGTTCAAATCATTCATCGCTCAGTAAGTTTAATTTACTTAATTCAACCATAATATTGTTTCGTTAATCACTTAAGTATGTGTCATTTAAATGTCATGTGGGCAGATTGAGGAAATTAACATAAATTCTTGGCCTTGAGCTAGACTACTTGAATTGGTCGGTGGAGTTCAAGAGGTTACAAAGACAGAAAATAGAGCTATGACACGTATGTAATCTCTCTACTTTCCTACATATTAATGCGGACAAGAGAAGAGCTGAATTACAAGAAGGAGTTAGAGGAACTCGAGACACTTAAGGTGGAGCTAAAACACTGTAATATTCAAAGGAATTCAAGTCTCACATGGTACTATTTCTAGATCTAGCTTTGGTTTTCCACTTATTTTCAGTTCAGGTTTGGTAAAAATGATTCAAGATTACTTCTATAAGCTGGCTAATCATATGCATGATGTTATGGCGCTTGTTGATTGTTACCTCGCTTTAAACAAATTGCTTGATGGAAGTTTTGGCTAGGTTTTGAGACTACTTCTACGTTCATATGTTAGATTACTACCAAAGTTGATGCATGATTGGTTCTTTGAATTTTCCCTTACTGCTCTATGTTATGATCAAATTCCACAAAGACTGGATTTTTTCTACGTTTGTGCTTATGATACATAAGTTGGTGTGGTGAATAGAAGTTATATGGATGTGATTGAAAGTATAATTGATTGCTTTTGTCTCTGCTTTCTTAGGTTACTTTCCTTAACATATTTGATACATTTCATTGTATTTGGTGGTTGATTTGAAAACACTTATTTTGCTTTTCAGATTTTAAATCTGGTCAAAATTTGGCACAAAATGAAAGAAGAAAAGAAGGGAAAAAAGAAGAAGAAGGAATAGAGTTAAATAAAGACACAGTCCTCACCATACATCTTGTGGTGCAAGGAGAATTGGAACGCAGACTTCCTTAGCTCTTTGATTAACTTTTCTAGAATCTCATAAAATCTTCCAAAGAAAATCATAAACTTTTATAGACTTTTTATAGAGTATCTCAAACTTATATAGAATATTTTATTATATTTTCCTCATCTACTATATATATATATATATATTCTCTTATGTACATATGATCTTTTATATATAGTTATAAAGGAGCGTAGAGAGGAGCGATAGCCGATAGAAGAAGCGAAGTTGAGGAAGAAACGGTTCCTTGTTTAACAAGCATCTCTTGGGTATTGGTCTCTACTTCGTCTTTCTCTTTGATCTTAGGGTTTCTTAGAGGGTGTTATCGCTGCAGTCTTCATATCTTCTCGTCGTTATACACTACTTGCTAATTTCAGTTCATTTTTCCTTAATGGTAATTACAAATTTCTAATGTTATTAAGTTAAATGCTAAAATCCTAAGATGAACTTTACGTTCATCATCACTTCCTTATTCGAGTTTTATTTTCAGCTTTTTATTTTGAGTTTGATTAGACTATCTTTTCTTGATTGGTTTTTTTTGTTGCTTTATCAATACACAATTCGATTGAAATAAATTTTGTTTCATATAAATAGTTTTTGAAATTAATTTTGATTTTGGTTTTATATATATTCTTGTTTGTGTTTAATAAACAAAAATATTGGAATACAATGTGTGTGGTTATTAGATTTTACTTCATTATATTGTTGTGTGCTTCGTTTTAGATCAAGTAGCTTATGAAGACTTCATAAGCTAGTAACTATATTGTTTCAGATCAAGTAGCTTATGTAGCTTATGTAGAAAACGTCTTTTTGCCCCTAGACTTGATGTAGTGGAACACTATTTACTTATGAACTAGTAACGTATATGTATTGCTTTCTGTCTCTTTGTAGTGTATTGAATACAACATGTGTGGTTTTTAGATCTTTTGGTTCTTTGTGTACAACGTGTGTGGTTATTATTTTAACTTTTGTCATTTAAATTCATTATATTTTTATTCTACAGAGAATTTTATATCATGGAGCACATAATTGAGAGAGAAGATGAAATTGGTCATGAAGATGATGAATCAAAAATGGACATTATGCTACTCCTACTGGAAAATACAATGAGAGCTTATTTTACGAATAGTAAATGTATTGAGCGTCTGATGCCTCGACTGGTCACTAAAATTGGTTACAATTACATCCAAAGAACTCTAGCGGAAGATCCTGAACGCTTTCGACAGGTATACCGTATGTATCCGCACGTCTTTGAGATGTTATGTGATCTTATCAAACAGAAGACATCTTTAAGAGATACTCGATATATGTGTCTTGAAGAAATGGTGGCTACATTTTTGCTCACTATTGGTCAAAATTTGAGATATAGTTACAAAATGGACACATTTAAGAGATCAAAATTTTTCTACAAGTACAAATTTCCACAAGGTTTTAAAGGCGTTGAACACCATCGCACCAAGTTTGATGGCTAAACCTGGACTCACGGTTCCTGCAACAATAAGAGAAAGCACACGTTATTATCCTTATTTCAAGGTACATTTTACTCAAATTTTAAATTATTTTAGCTTTAATAGAATTTAATATATCATGATTTTTACAGGATTGTGTTGGAGCTATTGATGGCACACATATTGCTGCAGTGGTGCCGGCTTCTGATGCACCAAGCTATCGTAATCGCAAAGGTTATATATCACAAAATGTTCTTGCTGCTTGTAACTTTGATTTAGAATTCATATATGTTCTTAGTGGATGATATATCATGGTTTTTACCCGTTTTTAGCCATGATATAAGTCCTTTTGTTGAGTCTTTTCTTTAGTTTTAGAGTCTTTCAGGTTCTTTTGAAGTTATAGGCGCGTATGGAGCCAATTGGAGGATTTGGGGAGCTTTTGAAGCAATCTGGAGTTGATCGACACCATTAGTTTGGAAGAACCATGACCAAAGAACCTGGCATCGATCGATACCACTTACAGCATCGGTCGATGCCAGCAACCGCAACGTCAACAAACCCAAGATTATCCAGAAGTTTTCCTTATTTTTTCCTAGATAACTCCAAAACGTTTTGATTAGCTATTTAAGCGACCGCAACGTCAACAAACCCAAGATTATCCAGAAGTTTTCCTTATTTTTTCCTAGATAACTCCAAAACGTTTTGATTAGCTATTTAATTAGGTTTTACAGCCTCCAGCAGAACACCTTGTGATTTCTGGAGATAGAGTTTTCTGCAATTGAGTCTTTTGGAGATGAACTCTTGAACCTCTTTGTATTCTTACTCTATTTCATAGTTTTATATGATATCTATTCTATTCATGATGTTTATTGCTTTCACCATGNATTGTTAGGGAATAATCTATAGAGCTTTTCACCTAGACTTGAGATTAATGCTTATTCTAGCCTCGCGAACTAGAATCTGATATTAGGTTGTTTGATTGGCACGAAAGTGTGATTGAGTGCCTGATCTAGTGTTTGGTGAGCAAAAGCCCTATTCGCAAATAAATTTGGTTTAGGGATTTTGTGAACAATTGAACTTGAACTTTAATGCTTGTTTAAATTCATAGAATTTGCAAAGAAATTTGGAATTCTAGGTTTAGGCATAGATAGTTTTCGCAACGACAGTTGGTTTACTTTACATCTGTGAGTCAAGTTTGAAAGCGGAGCTTAATTTATTCCTGAAAATTGATTTGATTTGATAATTCTGATTTACCTGCAAATTTCCCTAAGCCTAGCGTTTTCCTCCACTGATTTATATCCTTGATTTAATTGTTTTGTCATTCTTAATTTCATCTATTTTGCTTAGCTTAATTTATATTTCTGAATCTATTGAGTGTCATCTTGAGTCCTTGTGGATTGACCCCTAGAATACTATAGCGACTGCTAAGATACTTTAGGGTATTAGATTTGAGCACATCAGTGGATGGGAAGGTACAGCCCACGATTCAAAAGTATTAAGTGATGCTCTAACACGGAGTACTAACAAGCTACCTGTTCCAGAAGGTAGATACACTTATGCATTACATGAAAATTTTGTTATTTTCGTTTTTAGATATAACCATTGATATCATTGTATAATCTATCAATTTCAGGAAAATTTTATCTAGTTGATTGTGGATTTGCAAATCGGCGCAATTTCTTAGCTCCATATAGAGGTACAAAGTATCATCTGCAAGAGTTTAAAGGTCAAGGTCGTGACCCTAGCAATAAAAACGAGTTGTTCAACTTGCGTCATGCATCTTTGAGAAATGTGATTGAGAGAATATTTGGTATCTTCAAGTCCCGTTTTTTGATTTTCAAATCAGCACCGCCTTTTCCTTTCAAGGTACAAGCGGAACTTGTATTAGCTTGTGCTGGATTACATAATTTTCTTCGTAGAGAATGTCGTTCTGATGAGTTTCCTGAAAAAAACAGTGAGAATAACGAAGAAAACAATGAGAATAGCGAAGAAAATAATTGTGAAGATAATGAAGATGTAGGAACTCTCCAATCTCAGCAACGAGAGTATGCTAATAATTGGAGAGATACACTAGCATCTACTATGTGGATAGAATCTACGGAAGCAGGGAACCGGCGATGATTCATGAGAGTTATATTTTTATATGTTCTTGTCACTTTTCCAGCATTGTTATTGAACCTTTTTTCTAGCATCTTTGTAGGACTAAAAATTCATGTCACTTTTCCAGAATTGTTATTGAACTCTTTTCTAGCATCTTTGTAGGACTAAACATAAACAATTTATCTTAGCTAATCTCATTATTTGAGAATCATTTTTCAACTATTTGTCTCACCACTACGTTTCGGGTATTCAGACATTTCAGACAAAGCTTTGGACCCATTGCCGAAATTCTAAGAACAGGATTGGTTATGACAGAATGTGTTTGTGTCTGCTAGCCACGTGAGTCTGCCCAGGCTGCGTTTTTTTGTGTAAAGCAGACACTGCCTCTCTCTGCACAGCATGTGATGCTGATTATTAATTTCTAACAATTTATAGATCAATACTTTTGATTTTAGTAGCTGAAATGCAACAAAGAGAATGAGATTTGCAATGCACCTTGGCTTTCACGTCCACTGGCTCATAAGTGCGGATTAAACATAGAAATTCATCAACCGAATGCAACCAATTTTCTTAAAGAGAAAACTACAGGAAATAAGGGTATTTACTGATTTTTGTTGCTAGCTCATTCTGCTCATTCTACTAGTTTCAAGAAAAATTATGCATTAACTGATTTTTATTAACAACAGGCCATTTGATATTGTGGTTTGATTTACCAAGTATTAAACGTAGGCTCTAGTAGCCAGATGAAAATTATACGATACAAAAATTTTGTACGTCGACTCTTGCAAAAGTTACAAAAATTAACCATTGAAAAGCTTACAATCTAAACAAAGAGGAACTATAAAGCCGAATGAGCTAGCAACAATGATATGGATAAAGCAAGTACTTGCCGCTGAATCTCGCTAGTTGTAAGGTTTTCCAATCAGCCCTCATAACAAGTGGATCCTATCACATAGTTGTGAACCACGAAAGCTGGTATAGGAGTTTCTTCGAACATGTGGCGAGCATATTTCATGAAGGAGCATATCAACCAAATAATTACTAGATCCGATGTAAACGCCCATATCTGCTCAGAACCTCGACAACACGAACATGAATCTTCACCCCCATCATTTCTACACATCTATTCAATAGGTGCATGATTTTGAGAATATCTTATCAAAGTACAATACTTTGGATGATTAGATTTTGTAAAGGAAATATGTAGAATCCATAAACCAATAACATAATATTTTAATTCAATGACAAAATGAGATTTTTTCATAAAATTTGAATAACATAAGACTTTTATTGACTTTATAAATCCATTAATCCAATACCTCTAGATCTATAAAGATTTTAAAGTACTTTCTACAAATACATAAACCAATAACACCAAACTTTAATAGAGTTTTGGAAAATCATAATTGAATAACATTAGAATCTAAACAACATCTAAATCTTTATAACTCTCTCTAAATACACAAACCAATAACACCCCCTTATTTTCTTTAGAAGAAATTGCATTGAAAATATTATTTATTATTTTCCTAATTTAAATCTAAGGTTTAATTACGGTTCAGACTTCATGGATGTCATGCAGCGCTTCGCCACTTGGACACGATGCACATCGTTTTAAAAAAGAAAGTAAATGATATGTTTTCTTCTTAAACTTAGTCAAACCTTGAAATTTATGATATAATGCTATAAAACTCCAATTCACATCATGAAAATGTAGAAATAGAAGCAAATACAATATTTTTTAAACCAATATCAATCTAAAAATCAGTATCATCATACTCATAATTATCTTGATCCAAAAGCGTATCCTCGAAAACCTCTCCACCACAAAAATTCTCTTCCATCTCTTCATTATCATCATCATCATCATCAACTAAAGTCCTACCACTAGAAGGTGGCTTGCGAACTGCTTTGCAACCACTAGAATCACTAGCAATACCTGCTCATTTTTCAACTCTACTTGAAGTAGCTATTAATCTAGTTGCATAATAAGGATCATTAGCTGCTGACCATAATAAGTCATTATTTGTAAACTCGAGATCATCATATTCATTATAAGATGAGTTCTCGTCCATTCCCTTATAAGATGAGTTCTCGTCCATTCTCATTGTTGTCATCAGTTTCATCCAATAGAAAAGGATTAACAATGTCTTTTCTCTTGAATCGACGTTGCAGAGTACGATTGTATTTTACAAATACCATATTTATCAATCAACTTTTGGTCTATCTATGTATCCTTTTGGTATAAAGATGTTACAAGAAAGGATTATAAGTTGCATAATTTTTTAGAAATAAAATCAAAGATTTTTGATGACATAGTTTGATTTTTGATGCCCTCGCCTCACGCAACGATCGTTTCGGCTAAAACGCATATGTGGCACGCACATCATGGATCTCGCCTTGCCTCCAAGTCGTGTTGCCCTCCTCTCATCGCCTCGCTACACTATGCACCATGGCACGGTATTCGTGCGCTATTCATCTTGGCTTTACTATTCATAAAAAAACCAACAATTTTAAGGTGATTGATCAAGAAAAATCACCCCATTGCCGAGCTGGTTTAAGAGATGCTCCACAGACCCTTCCCGTTGACCAGGCATCCCCCATTACAAGAAAACATGTTTTTAGCGACTACGAGAATAGTCATAACGTAGTCGCTAAACACAAAGTTGTGACTGATTAGCGACTAAACTACGTAGTCTCCGATCCTTCGTCGCTAATTTATGCAGTCATTAGGTAGTCGCGAAACTGCGACTACTCTTCGACTAAGTTTTTGTTGACACAAACCAGTCGCCATGTAGTCGCTAAATATGCGACTAAGTAGCGACTATTGTTTTACGAGTCGCAAAATGTTTGTAGTCACTATATGTTGCGACTACTTAGCGTGTGTTTCGTGACTGTTTTGCAACTCTTTTCCGACTAATTAACGACTTAATTGCGATGGAATTGTTAATATTTTTTATACGAAAATATATTTCGGTTTCGGATTTGGTTTTTGTTTTGTTAATTCTAATAAGGAAATTTGAATGGAAATTGAATCAAAACAAAAGATTTATAAGAAATGTACTTAATTAAACCATGAAATAAATGTCACATAAGGTTTTGGATCAAGAAAACATTAAAAGAAAACTAAGAAGAAGAATTTGGGTCAGTGGTGCGAAGGTATTTTTCCATCACGGTCAGCTCGGCCATCTTGTGCTGCTGCTCAGCCGATTGTTGGGTTAGCTCAGCTTCAAGGCGTGCATTATCAGCGGCATGTACTTCTATCATGCGCTGAGCTTCTTCCAATTGTTGTTGCAGTGACTGATAGGACAAAGAGCTATCCGGATACTTGTGTTTGCCGCTAACGTGAGACTCGCAAAGACTTCCAAGACCATAAGGACGCCCTCTGTCATCCATGACAGTGGACTGGGAGACAGAAAAGGAAGTCAGACTGTTTGTAAAGATCTTTTTAATGCAAATGCATAATGAATAGATCAAAAGGAATATTACTTGAAGAAAGACGTCGTTGTAATCATCAGTGGTTAGCTCTACTGCTCGCGAAGTCCCATCTGAAGTTTCCGCCTCGAGCTCGGCCAGCTTTGCTTGCAAGTTCTTCTGATACGTCTCTGCGATCTTCTGCGCCTTATAATCAGCATAAGTCCCATCTGATCTTGTATGGGTCTTAACAAAAACTTCACCGATACTTACAGGTCTACCCAACTCTTATTCCTGAAAATGTAACAAACATAAACAGGTAAGGACTTATAGAAAAAATAGACAAAGGAATGTAACTTACCATTTCTTCGTGGATTTGTTGAAAAGACTTTTGCCCTCCAAAGTGCACATGAGCACCAAGACTGCCACGGTCAGAATTTCGAGCAGCAGATGTGGTCTGACTTCTCTGTTGAGATTGTTCAGTGTCCCAATAGGCCGTCATTTCTTCCCACAGAGTATCGCCGATCCAGTTTGGTTGCACTCTAGAAATACCTTGCTTACCATATCTTTGATCCGCCTCTAACAAATATCCTCGAAATGTGCTTGAACTGTCCCTGAGATTAAGGGATCCCATGTGTGCGTTTTCTACAATACAAGTAGAGAAGATTGATGTTAGAATAGAAATAGAAGTTCATATAAAAATTCACAGAAAAGAAATGGTTACCGCAAATTCGAGGAAGAATCTCTCCTTTCGTTCTTGAGGCACCACAGTCCAACTGTAGAATGGACCATCAAATTTGTTTGTGAAGATCTTTGTAATCTTCTGAACCAAAGCTCCCTTGTCACGACCAAACCTACACACAGAAAGCAAACAAGTAGAATAA
>SMJT01000146.1:299363-355007 GCA_004349715.1 Crucihimalaya himalaica
ATCTTGTTCCTGAGTTCCTCTGACCTCGCATCATCATAGAAGTTATTCAGGAAAGCAGTCTTGGTTTCCTCCCAAGTGGTCAGAGAACCTGGAGGCAACTGCTTCAGCCAGTAAGCTGCATCTCCACTAAGAGAGTAGGGGAAGAGCTTACAGAAGAGGAAGTCATTGGACACTCCATTGTATTTGATACTGGTGACCAAGTCCTCGAACCTCTCGATATGATCCATGGGATGCTCATGAGAAAGACCATGGAACGGATGCTGACCTACAAGTGTGTAGTAGGCAGGCTTCAGCTCGAAGTCATTCCTCTGGAAGGTAGGAATACGAATAGCAGACCGGTTGGCATAGAACTGATCCGGTCTGTTGTACTCCCCAAGCGTTCTGGCATGATTTCCCTGATGAGCATTCCCAACATTCCCACGCACAGCTGGTGGGATAACCAAATTAGCAACCGGTGCAGGGGCAATAACATTACCTTCTGCATCAAGTCTCTGTCCCTGCGCGTCACACAGGTGACCCTCCAGATCTCTCAAAACCCCAGCTTCATCACGAGCAAGCACAATTGGGTGATTCATCTCAGCTTGTTTCTTTTGCTTTCTGATTGTACCCTCTAAATCAGCTAGTTCTTCATTAGACAGGTTGATCAACTGCTTGTTCTTGCTTCCTCTGGTCTCTCGATGCTGCATACACCTGAAAGACAAAGGAAAACGCGTAAGTGACGAAAATAAACAACGAGTATCGATCGATACACGGGGGTATCGATCGATACCTCTACTGAGGTTCAAAACCTAATTATATTGTTTCTAAAACGTTTTGGAATCTATCTCGAAAGATAAGGAAAGCTTCTGAATAAATCTCGGGCTTGTCACACGTTCTGGTCACGGGCATCGACCGATGCTATAAGTGGTATCGATCGATGCTTGGTCTTCTGGTCGTGGAACTCTCAAACGAAGGGTGTCGATCGATGCTTCACAGTGTCGATCGATGCTGAGCTTGTTCCCGAACGGCTTCAACTCCGGATTGCCTCAAAAGCTTCTCAAATTCTATAATTAGCTCCATAGCGCCTATATCTTGAAAAGAACCTGAAAGACTCTAAAACTAGAGAAAAGACTCGACAAAAAGGACTTATATCATGGCTAAAAATGGGTAAAAACCATGATATATCAGTAATCCTACACTAGTGTCTGACAATCTCTAGCATTAAACCTTAAACAGAGGTAAACATTAACAAACACAAGCATTCAAGCTCAGATTACACACAAACATACAGACATATATACACACAAACATACAAAAACATAAACAAAATTAATCCTACACTAATGTCATACAAGCTCTAGTACTAAAACTTACACAGAAGTAAACCTTAACAAACAAGCATTCAATCTCAAACATAAAAACACACAAACATATAGACATATATACACACAAACATACAAAACCTTAAACAGAATTAATCCTACACTAATGTCATACAAGCTCTAGTACTAAAACTTAAACAGAAGTAAACCTTAACAAACAAGCATTCAATCTCAGACATATAAACACACAAACATATAGACATATATACACACAAACATACAAAACCTTAAACATAATTAATCCCACACTAATGACATACAATCTCTAGTACTAAAACTGAAACATAAGTAAATCTTAACAACCAAGCATTCAGACATATGAACAAACAAACATACAGACATATATACACACAAACATACAAACATATATATTCACACAAAAATCAAAACGTTAAACCAGAAATAAACCCTTTACCATGTGGTATCTTTCGGCTGAGGGAGTATGGGAGACAGCACGGTCGTAAACATATGACGGTTTGGCACCCTTAGAAGCGCATTAAGAGAGAGGAGATTGTTGTCATCGAGATCGGCTGGAACCTGTTCATCATCATCATTCCCTTCGTCTTCGACGTTGTTGGAGTTATGCGCATCAGATGACTGATGACTATGGTCTTCGGAGTTATGAACCTGAGGATTGGAATTGCTATGTGGCTGACCTTGAGAATTCGAATTGCTTTGTGGCTGAGTTTGAGGATTCAATGAGTTTCGTTCGTGGGTTTGAGGATTCGAGGAGCTTCGTGGCTGACCTTGAGGATTCGAGGAGCTTCGTAGTTGAGACATCTAGCCTTGAGGAGATCTTTGTGGTGGAAGCGTTAAGGTGGTGTCGAATAGCTGTGTTGGTGGTGGATAGTCCCCGACATCCAACTAAGTTTGAACAAGCGGTGGAAGAGAGTGGTTCGGCCCCGAAGTGAAGTTGTACTGACTTGGGAGCGGCGACGGAGTTGAGCGTCTCGCCGAAGAAGAAGAATTAGGGGCGCGCCTGGGTGTCTCGAAGATGAAGGGTCGTGCTGTTTCTCGATCCTTGGGGATCGTTGTTGGGAGGCGATAGATGCACCTCGTCCTCCACCTCGGCCTCCTCCTCGTCCTCCACCACGTTTAAACTTTGTCTTCACCGTTTATGAGAATCAAAATTAGGGGTTTCGTGAGTGAGAGAGAGACAGAGAGAGAGAGAGACGAAGATTTGGATTTAGAAGAAGAGAGGAAAGTAGAGATGAAGAAGAGAGAAAGATCGAGAGATAGAGAGAGAAAAGATATGAAGAAGAAGAAGGTTGCGTTTGTTTTACATAAGTAAACCCTAGAATTTGAGGGATCTAAAACATTCACTTAAAAATGAGTCCCTCTGTTCCAATTAGTGTCTTTGCTTTCCAAACCTTCTTCTCCTATTAGTGTTTTCAACATTTATTTGATAGCAACTTGGTCGTTTCTTTGCCACAGTTTTGCGACTATTATTTGCCGACTCGATATTTAGTCGTAAAGTAGTCGCGAATTTACCACTAATTAACGACTACGTATGTAGTCGCCAATTAACGACTGAGTTGTGATCTGTGCGAGATGGTCACAAACGAATCGCAAAAGAGTCGTCAGGTAGTCGTTAATCGTTGCGACTAAGGATGTAATCGCAAACTGGAGTCGCCAAAATCATGTTTTCTTGTAGTGCCCAAGTTAAGGAGGGCTCTGACGAGTGAGCCACGCATTTGCCAACCAATTGGTTTACGGGTTTTACCGATCGGTCCTGGGTAAGTTAAGAACCGATCAGTTGTAGCTGTTGCATTGATCGGTTTGCGCTTCATTTTCAAAACCTCTTATCCTATGTATTTTTCTTCTTTTCTAGGTTTTCTTTTTCTAGATTTCTTTGATAATTTTCACCTACCTTTTTCCTTCTTTTTTTACACCAGGACGGTGTAGTTTAAGTTTGGGCGAGGGTACGGATGTACCATTTGATATATTTGGTAAAAATTTTAAAGTTTTTAATCAAGTCATTTTCTGTAATTTTAGGGGAGATTGAGCTTTTTCAAGGACTTGCTTTGGATCGACCTTCCAACGACTTATTCAGGATCATGTCAGAAGTAGAGCAGAAGTTTGGAATAACGTAAAAAGTGGAAAGTTGATTGTTGGTTTTGATTCCTCACTCTCGGATAGGTGAACTTGGTTCATGAAATTCTTAGGAAGAAGAAGGATCAACTGGAATATTTATAGCAGACAAAAGTTTATCATGCCTGAATCTAACTGGAGTTCGCGGTGGTGGAGGAACTGGATCGGAAAAAAGAGGGATTTTTGTTGTAAGATATCCATGAATAAACACAATATCCAGGAAAGTCGATATCACCTTAAAACTTGAATGATTTGATCTTAGCCTCATCTAGTGGAACATTGAACATGATTTAGTAAATCTCACTTTGAGGCTTAGTAATCATGTTATGGATACATATTCGGAGTTGCCTTCTTTTTTACCACTCTTTTGACCTCCAAATAACTAGGCTCATCTTTAGTCTAGTACAACAACTTAAACCCCAAAAACCATTTTTTGTTCAAACCCCATGCATTCCCTGGATTATCACCATATGTGCATTCATGTGCATAAACTATGGAGTATACGGACCGACATAGCTAACCTTTTCACTAAGATTAGGGATGTTAGACTTTGGATTTTGGGATGATTGGAAAAGTCTCTGAACATTTAGTCTTGTTGACAGATTTTTAGGACTTGCTAGAGATTGCTAGAAAATATTGGGAATATTATGTTGATGCTTGAGTTTGTATGACAGAACCAGTTCCACTCTTCCTCTAAAAAAACAAAATTATGAAAAAACGGGAAGTAGGAACCAGAAAAAGTCAAAATTTTATTGTAAAACCATCAAGGGAATTTTTTATTGGGTTTTAAGGTAAGTGAGGTTGTCTTAGTGAAAGGAAGGCTATGTATGCATTAGTTGGTCCGTGTCTCACTGTGATTATGCATAATGATTTGCATCCTAGATTTTTAGGATAAAGCCATAAACACTTGAGTCACCCTAAATACTTCCTTTTAGAATGTATGCATGTTAAAAGGATGAGTTCATTGACTTCGAGAGTTTCTTGTGATCTCGGAATTTAGAATATGAGATATTGACAAGTTCATGGTTAAGTACATAAAATAGGTTTTGCTCTTACTACTTTTGATGCACTTCTCGGAAGAAAGGCTCATTGTAAGTATTTCCTACCTTCTATCCTTCCAACCATTTCTTCGGGCTCTAATTTTTTATTGTTCTTTACTTGTAGACAAGCAAAGATTTAAGTTTGCGAGAATGTGGTAAACCCTATTTTTTACTTATTTTATTAGGTCATTTTATAACTATTCTTGCGTCTTTTAACTAAGAACAAGATAGTTTTGAGTTTTTATTGTATTTATATGGGAAATGGGCTTGAAGACAAAGAAAATGGATATAGAGCTTAAATGGACTTCAAAGAGATCAAACAGGCTTCAAGAAGATCAGATGGGCTATAATATGAACCAGAAGGAAGCAAACCTCGCAAACTCAAACCGATCAGTCACAATCATCACCGATCAGTTGGAAAAGCCTTAAGAACCGATCGGTTGTACTGTTGCACCGATCGGTTGGCGCAGATTTGTAATGATTTTATCTCTTCACTTTTGAAAGTTTTACATTTTTCTCTATATCCCTAACACTATATAAAAGGGTCTCGACCCTCAGTTGTAAATACACCAACCCATAGAGCAATAAACTTACTGTTAATACTTCTCTCATAGTTTTAGAGTTTTGTCTTTAGTTTTACTAGTAGATTTAGCAGTATTATTCAAATATAAATATAAGTATTTAAAAAATAATAGAATAAAGGGTTTTCTACAAAAAAATCCTCCAAATATCAATTTTTGCAACTTTATTTTCTATCTTCAAAAAAATGCAGGTCAATCTTGCGAAGTAAAAACTAATACGCAATATAACCCCTCGTCATCACCATCAAATTCGTAAAAGATTGATAAATAATATATCAAATCGAAGCCCTAACGACTAAGAGTACAAATATACATTTAAAATTTTGAAATCTAATATATATAACTGTAAAAAAAATTATAAGATACATAAAAGGGTTATACTGCGCGTTATTTTTTATTTCGTATGATAAATTTGCATTTTTCGGAGATGGAGGGTAAAATTGCAAAAAATAGGGACTTGAAAGTTTTTTTTGCATAAAACCCTAGAATATATTTGAAAATTAGGGACACGAAGAAACAATAAAATTAGGGACGTAAATATTAAAATCAATAATAGAATAAATATTAATACTAAGGACATAGGAAACAAAATTAGGGACATAAATATTAAAATAGATAATAGAATAAATATTAATATTACGAACATAATTATATTATTAATGTACATGGGATCATTCTATGGAAGTGTTCTGATAATAAATCATCAAAGGCAAATGGAAGACGGCATTGCATTAATACATGATATCATGACTCTTCATCCCATATAATTTTCCCTTTCCAATTTTAAAGCAATGACAAAAGTTATATGTATATCCGTCCAAAAATGAACACAGTGCATAATCCACTCGAAAACTCTTCTTTTGAAGGCGTATTCAATCGAAAAGTAGGGATTAGACTTTTCCATTCGCCATAACACGAAGATGCTTACGTGGACAAATATCAGGCGAGTCCATTCTCGACTTCATATTTTCTTTCATCTTGTCTTGCACATTTAAAATGGTATGCATGATGTTGTTGAAAACAATCTTCTCCATGTGCATGACATCTTATATTATGCTTAACAAAAAAATCCTTCCAATATGGCAATTCTCAGAAAAATATTCTTCTTGTGCTAGTTTTGTTGATCGTTATAAGTATCAACACAATCATGAACGCTGTAAGCATGGTGAAAGTTCACGCAAAAAAATTGAGGCAAATTGTAAGGTGTCACAATTATTGGTCACAAAGAATATTGTCTCTCATCTTTCCAAAAAGATTGAAACCATCTATAAATAACAAAAGGTATGCGTTCTTTCGCTTGTACGCAAAACTAGGATACACATTTGGAAAATATTTGCATGCTTCAACATCTGAAGGATACACAATTTTTTTTTTCTATTTTACGATATGCATGTCATCTTATAGGACCCGTTGTGCGCTCTAATTGATATAACTTATTTAACCTCTCTGCTAACGGTAAATACTACATCCGTTTATATGAGATTGGAACTCTTCCACTTGTATCCTAAAACCAAGGTTTGTGACAAAAGCGATATGTTGTAATATCGCAGACAAAGTCCGCGCGGCTACATGTTTTATACCTCTTAGTACGAAGCTGGTGGAAGATTATCTTCAGGCAAAAAGACTTTCACAAAATTAGTTATCGCATCCACACAATTCCTTGGACAAATTGTAATTCGTCTTTATACTCATCAACCTAGTTACAGCAGAAAATAGCGAAATTCTCTTTCTATAATCATCATATTAATGATGCTTAGATTCATTTAACATATCAAAAACCCATCCGGCTTCTAAATTAGATTTCTCTACTATGTCTCCATCCTCAACAACTGACGATATATTTTCTAGAAACGCATCATTCACGGTCTTAAACATACCTACATTTACATCTACTTCCGTTGCTACATATCTGCAATATAATATTTACTAGTACAAGCATAATTAACCATTAAATCTTTCTTTCCAAGCTAGTAGGAAACCTCATAACCCGGAACAAACTCATACTTATAAAGATGCTTTCGTACCAAAGGTGCAGCTATACATCTATGATTCCAACAATTACAACTTGAACATTGTTAATCCCTATTTTTACTGATTTTTATAATTATATTTGTAACTAATCTTGAGTTTTTCATTAATGACGATAATTTTAGAGTTTTTTTTATGTTTTGTAGGATTATGAGCCTGCTATGCAAAAGATAGAGTTTTGGAGCATAAATGAGTTTAAAGAGCATCAGAAGAGGAAAAGCTAGAAGACGGCAACCGATCGGTGCAAATGTGTAACCGATCGGTTGGGAAGACCATCAAGAACCGATCGGTTTTTACACCGATTCGTTGATGCTATTAAAAATTTTCATTTTTTCATTTTTTCAATTTTTAAGGTTTTTCTCTTGTAATATAAATATTGAGTTTCGTTCACAGCAGTCAAAGAGAGATTTTGAGTGCAAAAAAAAAAAAACACTTTGTGAGACTTAACCTTTTATGTTTAATGATTCTTATACTTTTTGTAGTTGATTTGCAATTCAATTATGATTTATTCATCTTTGTCTTGCTGTTTATCTGCATCTATGGCTGAGTAATCTCCTATTAGGTTAGAATTTCTAATAGGATTTTTTAGAGAAGTATGATATGCATGTTTGTTTGAGAATGATTCTTATGTTCTTCATCTAGGTTGTTTTTCATGCTTAGTTTGAGATCAACCATCTAGACTATGCCTTAGATTTTTTCTTTGGGGCACCAAAAATGTTATTGAATCAATGGATCTAGCCTAGGTGAGCAAGATGTCTTTAGCCAATGAGTGTTGCTGCTAAAGCTCTTGTGAACATATCGTACCTATACATAATGCTTGTTTGTGATCTTAGTAACAAACGAGAGTTTAGTTTTTAGGGTTATTTTGCATAGTAGTTATTCTATGAGAATATGAAGGTTATTATTTGTGTTTGAGTTCAAGAACGAATCCTAATGCTTTCTAATCAATTTGCATATTTGCTTGTTTAGGCTTCCCTATTGCCCAATGTTCAATCATATTTTTATATTCATTTCAATTTTAAGTTGTTAGAAAAGAAAACAAAAAATGTATGCATAATGGTTAACTGCTGAGTTTCCGAAATTATATGGCCATAGGAAGTCACGGGTTCGATTTACATTGAGAAGAGTTTGCTCTCCAAAAAAGAGAGTTAAATTAACATGGTTTGGGCCTCACCTTAAAAGGATTATGAGTTTCGGTCCAAAACTTTCTAATCATTCAAAAAAAGAACCCAAAAATTATTATTTTTTCCTAGCTAAATTTGAATTATTATAATCCATAATGTTTTTGTATTGGTCCTTGTGGATTTGACCCCTAAATACTATTGTGTTTGTTGTTGTAAACTTGTTGTATTGATTAAGGGTAAAACATTACACGTAACAAGCATAACTTATTACTTGTTTTCAAAATTATGTCATAGTTTCTCGCAAAATCAATATATTGCCTAAAACCTGCTCCAAAATCTTTTGTAAGTAGACCCAATGATCATGTTGAGGTTTGTCCATCCACGATAAAAAAAAATAAACAAAAATATTAAAAAGATATTTTTTTGATGTTATTTTAAAAGTGAGGGTAAAAAGATATTTAAAAGTAATATGTGCTGTTTTCCGATGGATTTTGAATTTCAAATGGCTCTCTTAATGGCTACTTATAAAAAATCTATAAAAACCATCAAAATCAGTGGGAGATGGTCAACGGTTATACTCTGTATTAGGGATGTTATGATGGGGTTGGAAACCCATTTAATAAATGGATACATTGTTTATATTTAGACTCATTTAATCTCATTTAAAGAAAAAAATTAAATGGGGTTAAATGGGTTTCCTCATTTAGACCCATTAATTAAATGGGTAAACCCATTTATGAAATGGATACACATCTAACCCATTTATAAGATTTCTTTAAAGATTTTTATTTTACATTAACAATTAAAATTGGTTTTAGTTGACCAAAAAAAAGAAAAATTGGTTTATAAATTTCAGAAAAAATGTTCAATAAAAATAATAAAATTATTACATTTATTACCAAAAATTTTCTCGCCAAAAACATGATTCCACAATTTTCCAGTCAAAATCGAGAGTCCGTATTTTTCCCGGCAAAAACGTGATTCTGCAATTTTCTCGCCAAAAACGTGTTTCCGCAATTTTTCCGTTAAAAACGTGATTGCGCAATTTTCCCGCCAAAAACATGTTTACGCAATTTTTCCGCCAAAAACATGTTTCCGCAATTTTCCCGCCAAAAACGTGTTTCCGCAATTTTTCCGTCAAAAACGTGTTTCCGCAATTTTTCCGCCAAAAACTAGTTTCCGCAATTTTCCCGCCAAAAACGTATTTCCGCAATTTTGCCGTCAAAAACGTGATTGCGCAATGTTCCCGCCAAAAATATGTTTCCGCAATTTTCTCGCCAAAAACGTGTTTCCGCAATTTTTTCGTCAAAAACGTGTTTCCGCAATTTTTCCGCCAAAAACGTGTTTCCGCAATTTTCCCGCCAAAAACGTGTTTTCGCAATTTTCCGTCAAAAACGTGTTTCCGCAATTTTTCCGCCAAAAATGTGATTCCGCAATTTTCCTGCCAAAAACATGACTCCGTAATTTTCTCGCAAAAATAATTATTGTTTCATAAATTTCCCGCCAAAAACGTGATTCCATAATAATCCCGCGAACATGTGTTTCCGTAATCCCGCCAAAACATGATTCTGTAATTTTCCGCAATTAATACGGTTTCACAAACCAAATAAATATGGTTTCACAAACCCATAATTATCAATTAAATATAATAATTAGTAATTAATTTTGGATAAGAAAATTATTACCTCTAACTTAAATGAGTTTAAATGAGTATTGTAATTTTGGCAAAGTTAAATGGCTAGGGTTATATGGATCTGTAAATCTTAATTTCCGAGTGATTTTTGAATGATCTGTAAATCTCAATTTCCAACGGCGGCTACATATACTAGTGTGAAATTGGTCTGTATTTGTCGGGAAATCATCAAAATATTTGTCGGTCGGAAAATTTTAACCGTTTTCTAGATAATTACTTTTCTAGAAAATTGTCGGAATTCAGTCAAATAATATCAATGAATTCGAGTCTGTCGGAAATTCAACTGGAAAACACATCATTTTCTTCTAGTGATAGAAGATGCAACGAAATTTTGGCACGAAGCAGAGATCATGACACAAATGGGGGAGCTGACGTGGCTAAGTAGTAAACAGCTGGTAGACTCATGGTGCAAATATTTTTTTTTGAATAAAATGTAAAAATTATTCGAAAGATAATTTTTACAAGAAGTGCAGCTTTGTCTGAGCGTTTTATGTTACAAAGAGCTGAAAATAATCAAAGCTGAGCTGTTTTATCCAAAAGAAAATCAAGCTATCATGTACCCTCCATGTCTCCGATTTCCCTGAACTTGAATGGATGATATTCTATTTCGAACTTGTTTGTCCAATCGTTTGACTAGAGTAGCATATTGGTTCAGGACTTCACTGTGGCGTCGATTGTTGCGTTCCCTCCAAAGGGAGTGAACCGTAAGCTGAAAAACGTAGTGCAGAAAAAAATAGAGTTTCCTTTCCTAGGGATATGTCGGTGAGAAGCTTTACAATAACAGACCAATCCGTTGTGTACTCCCAAGTAGTTTAGCGATAAGTTTGGTCCATACTTCCTCCGAATATGAACATGTAAAGAACAGGTGGTTGCGAGTTTCAATTGGAGAATTACACAATACACATGAAGGATTCACTCTTACAGTCCAACTTTGTATTTTATCCCCTGTCGTCAAACAATTTTTTATCGCAAGCCACACGAGAACAATGTATTTAGGTGTGGCTTGGGGAAACCATATACCCTTACTCCATTCCATCTTCGGCTTAACTGGTCTTATGGCTTCCCATACTTCCATCGAGAGGAAATTAGCTTTGCATCGATCTCCCTGACCTTTCGAAAGGATATTATCATCCGCTTCTATCAGTCCTTGGCGGCGAGTATCCTCAATAACCTGTTCCACAAGATTTAATTGATTCAGCCTGTCTCCTCCTTCGGTGAGTCCTAATCACTTTAGACATTGTAGCGTGAGTGCTTATGTCCATATCAATACATCCACGGTGCCTTGTAATCTCCCATAAGCAACCTAAAGAAGACCATTTATCATGCAAAAAATATGTATTTCTCCCGCTATTCACCTCATACCTTATAAAACCGGAAGCAAGATCACTATATTTTAAGAGCTTATTCCATATCTAGGACCCTACAGAGGATGTCTCCTTAGTTGACCAGAATGAAATTTTTCTTATTAAATGCAAACGGATCCACCTACAATGAATTTGTTGACAACAACCGCCAAATGAGTTTGAGTGAGCTGACTTTATTCACCTCTTGCAAAGATATGAGACCTAAGCCGCCTTCCTCCTTTGGTGAAAAAACATCACTCCACGCCACCTTAGCCTTCTTATTCAGGTAAGGGCTGTACCGTAGAAAGGCAAGACATAAGCTATCAATTTCTTTGGTACAAGCACGGGGCAATCGGAAAACAGCCATCCAAAAATTTGTAAGGCTTTGGATTACCGAGCTGATAAGTTGAAGCCTACCATCGAACGAAAGGTGTCTCGCCATCCAGCTTCCTATTATTTAACGAAATTTATCTAGAAGATGAGTGTAATCATTAACCGTCATACGCTTAGTGAGGAGAGGAAGGCCAAGGTATCAAACATGTAAAGAACCGGAAGCAAAGGGGAATGACTGAAGAATTACCTCCTTTTCTCTAAGCTGAATCCCCGCCATATATTTGGTAGATTTTCAATGCTTATGTTCAGCTCTGAGAATCCTACAAACGTTTCAAAGATGTGGAGAATCCTCTTAATCGATCTTTGCTTTTCATCTGTAAGAACTAATAAGTCATCCGCAAAGCGCAAGTGTGTGAGCGTAAGTTGTTGACATTTTGGGTGATAGCAAACTTTTCTGTCCACTGCAGCCTTGTCAATCATATGAGACAATACATTCATACAAATCACGAATAAATACGGAGATAAGGAACATCCTTGACATACTCCCTTGTTGCTTCGAAACAAACCCGATAATTTCCCGTTAACTTGAACTGAAAAAGAGGGTGTACTGACACAGAGCTCAATCCATTTAATGAACTGTCTCGGAAAACCTAAAGCTGAGAGCGTGGCAATGAGAAAAGGCCATTGAACGGAATCAAAAGCCTTGGATATATCAATCTTGATTGCACTTCGAGGTGATATCGTGTCTTTGTGGTAGTTCTTTACAACTTTGGAGGCCAAAAGAAAATTTTCCATCAACAAACATCTCTTTACAAAAGCTGATTGGTTAGGGGAGATAAACTGTGGGAGAAGCGCTTTGAGTCGATTGGCTAGAATCTTCGATATGACTTTATAAATCACATTGCAATAGGGCGGTAATCCTTCAAATCCTTTACTTCCTTCTTCTTTGGTATGAGTACTAAAATGGTGGTGTTCATGCCTTTAGGGAGAAACCCATAGAAAAAAAGGATTGAACTGCTGCTACAAGATCTGTCTTGATAATAAGCCACGTTGCCTTTAAAAATTCTACCGTATAGCCATCCAGACCAGGGGCCTTATCCATTGGCATAGAAAACACAACGTCTTGGATCTCTGCTTCAATTACTTCTCGTGTTAAGATCTCCCCTTCTGCTTCTGAAATCTGATAGTTAAGCAAGTTCCTCAACTCCTCAACCTTAATACCTTTATGATTATCAGGTTTGTGCGTTAAAAATTCACAAAAATGTCGTGCAGCCTCCTGCTTGATTTGGTTTTGCGAATCAACTATAGTACCATTTGAACATTGTATCTCTTTGATTGCATTCCTCACCTCTCTAAGCTTTGCATATCTATGGAAAGCCTAATTGCTTCCGTCTCCAACTTGCAACCAGTGTAGTTTAAACCTTTGCCTCATAAATTTTTCTTCTAACTCGAATACATGAAGTCATGGACTATATGCAGCGCTCTCATTATTTATCTCCAAACCAGTGGGGTTATTCAAAGTTTCAAGTTGATATTGACATAAGTGTGTGAAAGCTTCCTTAGTCTTTTTCGTCAAATCACCAAATCTGTCTTTGCTTATAACTTTTATCTTCGGTTTTAGAGATTTTAACTTCTTTGAGAATCGATATAGAGCTGATGTCGAGTGGTAAAGGTTCTCAGTAACGTCCCAAAAGCCTTTTACCATCGAGAAAAGTTTGGATCGTCCGCTAAGGCATTGATGAATTTAAACGGTTTACGAATCCGAATAGTAGCAGCTTCAATCTTGATTCGACATCTAAGATGATTAGAACACCCTCATGCTATTGATCAAGAGGAAGGAGGAGTTCTCTGTCCGTACGGACGTCCGTACGTCCGTACGGATGTTCATTGGTTCGAATGGTTGAATGGGCTGAATGGACTATGGAGCATCAAGAAGAAGGCTTTATGAGAAGGCTGTGTGTGTGTGTGGTTAAGAGCTAAGGGCTTCCAAGGCCCATGGGATTTAAATCAAAGGGAACGCATGGAGATAAGGGTGAAAGCGACCGTTGGCATGTGGTGAGGACCACAATGGTGTGTGTTGCTCAATGGCGTCTCTTCTCCTCCTTAGGGTTGTAGTCACTTGTTTTTAACCTATGTATATATAGCCTAGCCTCCATTTTGTACTATCAACGATTCTCTAATCTATGAAATCGATTTCATCACCATGGTTCTTTACCCTTCATTCTTCTTAACCTCAACTCAATCTCATCTTAATCTACTCACATTCTAACAATTCTAACATGGTATCAGAGCCTTAGGGCCTATTCTCTCATTCTCCTTGATATTCTCTCGTTCGTTCTATCATTCTCTCACTCTCTCGGTTCAACACTCGTTTGGGTTCATTCGGAGGTTGCGGTTCCTGTTCGTGGTTGTGGTTCTTGTTCATTGGTGGTGTTCAAGTTCTGGGTTGGTGTATCTTTTGGCGAGCTCCCAAGATCTGTTCTCGGATTCTCAAGGCTTGTTCATCATCCATCCGGCTGTTCCATTCTAGGCTCGAGTTCTTGTTCGGCGTTGGGTGTTGTTCGTTTGTTGCTTGTGTCTTGTGTGCAGGTTCTTGTTTGTGGTTCTTGAGGTGTATTCGGTGTACTCTTCAGCGAGCTTACAGATTGATTCCCTAATCCTCAAGACTCACTCATCATCGACTGTTCTCACCATCCATCCGTCCATCCTCTCCAATCTTCGTCGGTCGTCTACTCTAGTGCATCCTCACCCATTCTGTTCACGAACTCACCATGGACTCTACCAAATCATTAGTCATCTCGGTTACGTTGAAAGGGGAAAATTACCTTCTTTGGTCCAGAACTACAAGGACAGCTCTTTGTGGTAGAGGACTTTGGGCTCATGTTGAAGAAGAGTTCAAGCCAAAGGAGGTTACCAATGTTGAAGACAAGAAATCTGATGAGACCAAGGCCGAAGAGGCTAAGTGGTTCCAAGAAGATCAGACTGTTCTTGCTATGATCCAAGGATCTCTTGAAGCTACAATCCTTGAAGCTTATTCTTATTGTGAGACGGCAAAAGAGCTTTGGGGAACCCTCAAGCACGTCTATGAGAACGTCTCCAATCTCAGCCGTGTGTTCGAGGTCAAGCGTGCCATTAACAATCTCAGCCAAGAAGACCTTGAGTTTACCAAGCACTTGGGAAGGTTCAGATCGCTATGGGCAGAACTGGAAATGTTGAGACCAAGCACCATTGATCCGGTCATCCTCAATGAACGACGTGAACAAGACAAAGTTTTCGGCCTTCTCTTGACTCTACACCCAGCCTTCAACGACCTCATCAAGCATATCTTAAGATCCGATAATCTCCCAAGTCTAGATGAAGTCTGCTCTCAAGTCCAAAGAGAACAAGGTTCGCTTGGTCTCTTTAGTGGAAAGGGAGAACTCATGTTAGCTAACAAAGGAGTGTATCGAAATGAAGATAGGAAGATTTGGGTGTGTGACTATTGCAAGAAGAAAGGGCACATCAAGGATAAGTGCTGGATTCTTCATCCACATCTCAAGCCGTCTAAGTTCAAGGATCATAAGGCTAATCTCTCCACAGAATCTTCAAGCGCAAATGGGCAAAGTGGTTCATCTAAGCAAGAGCAAGCCATGGCAGCATCCTCACAAGGTGACATTGTCATGAAGAAATCAGACTTGGAAGCCATTCTCAAATTTCTTGCGTCCTTGAAGGAGTCCGGTACCACCTTCTATACTCATAGACCTAAGGACTCTCTTGTTGTAGACTCGGGTGCTTCTCACCATATGATAAGTAACTCTAGCCTTCTTAGCAACATAGAACCTGCCTTAGGACGTGTGACTATAGCTAATGGAGATCAAGTACCGGTTAAAGGAGTAGGGAACCTTAGGTTGTTTGATAGAGATTCTAAGGCCTTTTACATGCCAAGCTTTACTTCTAATCTGCTATCTGTTAGGAGAACTACCAAGGATCTGAACTGCCATGCTATCTTTAGTCCTAACGAAGTTTGTTTTCAGGATATTGAAACTGGGAAAGTACTTGGACAAGGAGGAACAAGAGACGACCTCTATGTTCTTGAAGATCTCTCAAGCTCTTCTAACTCTCTATCTTCTTCTGCTTACTATTCGAATAATGATGTTGCACTTAATACTATGTGGCATGCTAGATTAGGCCATCCCCACTCTCGTGCTCTTAGTTTAATGTTCCCTGGTATAAACTTTGATAACTCTGGTTGTGAGGCTTGTATACTTGGTAAACATTGCAAAACAGTTTTTCCTAAGTCTTCTACTATATATGAGAAATGTTTTGATTTGGTTCATTCTGATGTTTGGACATCCCCATGTGCATCTAGAGACAATAACAAATACTTTGTGACATTCATAGATGAAAAATCGAAGTATACTTGGATTACACTCTTATCATCTAAAGATCGAGTATATGATGCATTTCTGAATTTCCAAAACTATGTAACTAACCAATTCAAAGCTACTATTAAGGTACTTAGGTCAGACAATGGAGGAGAGTACACAAGTCATAGATTCAAAGAGCACCTAGCCAAACATGGAATAATGCATCAAACAAGCTGTCCCTATAATCCACAACAGAATGGAGTAGCAGAAAGGAAGAATAGACATCTAATGGAGGTGGCACGATCGATGATGTTTCACACGAACGTGCCTAAGAGATTTTGGGGAGATGCAGTGATGGCGGCATGCTACCTAATCAATCGCATCCCAACCCGAGTTTTAAAAGACCTCTCTCCCTTTGAAGTCTTGAACAATATTAAACCGTCTCTCACTCACTTACGTGTGTTTGGTTGTGTTTGCTTTGTTTTGCTTCCAGGTGAACAGAGAAGCAAACTAGACCCTAAGAGCGTCAAGTGCATGTTTTTGGGATATTCACCTACGCAAAAAGGCTACAAATGTTATGATCCAGCTAACAACCGCACATATGTATCCAGAGATGTCAAGTTCATTGAAGAGAGAGGCTACTATGACAAGAAAGATTGGGATGGTCTCAAAGATATATCTCAATCTCCATCGGACAGAGTTGCTAGCCTTAAGTTCCTCTTAGAGCATCTTGGGTGTAAGATACCATGGGAACAAGGGGGAGAAACGGGAAGAGAGAATCTCACCACCTCTACTGAAAATCATGATGAGCTAAGCAGAGGTGAAGAAGGAGTGGAGAGTGAGCAAAGTCAACCGATTTAACCAATCTTGTATGAGGAGATACAAGAACAAGATCAAGATCAGAACCAAGGGGTGGATCAAGATGATCCAAGCATGGAAGAGGATGATCAACCTCAACCAAGTACAAGTCAACCATTAAGGAGGAGTACTCGGATTAGACATGCTCCGTCAAATTACAAAAATTGGATCAACACTCGGGTGTACTATAACAACCAAGCAGTAGCACATCCGATTCAAGCTACTTGTTCTCTTGCCCTTTTGCCATCTGATCATCAAGCATTCATAGGGAAAATTGAGCAGCATGAGATCCCAAAGACATATGAGGAAGCCAAGGACATAGAGGTATGGGTGAATGCAGTTGATGATGAGGTGGGAGCTATGAAGCGAAACAACACTTGGGAAGAAACTGATCTTCCTCTCGGGAAGAAGCCAGTAAGCTCCAAATGGGTCTTCACCATCAAGTATCTGAGTAATGGGGATATTGAGAGATACAAGGCAAGATTGGTGGCCCGAGGATTTACACAAACGTACGGTGAAGACTACACAAACACATTTGCACCTGTGGCCAAGCTCCACACAGTTCGAGTTGTTCTTTCTCTATCAACCAATCTCACTTGGGAGTTGTGGCAAATGGATGTCAAGAACGCTTTCCTCCAAGGGGAACTTGAAGAAGATGTTTACATGACTCCGCCTCCGGGACTTGAGGAAACAGTGACTCCAGGCAAAGTGTTGAAACTTAAGAAAGCTATCTATGGTCTTAAGCAATCTCCACGAGCTTGGTACCAAAAGTTGAGCTCAGTTCTTAAGGACAAAGGATTCAGGAGGTCGGAGGCAGATCATACATTGTTCACCTTACAAGGACCGAAAGGTATAGTAGTTGTTCTCATCTATGTTGATGATTTGATCATCTCAGGTGACAACACAGAAGGTATCTCTTGGACCAAGTCTTTCCTTAAGTCTACCTTTGATATCAAAGATCTAGGTATCCTTAAGTATTTCCTAGGGATAGAAGTGTGCCGTTCTCCGGAAGGCCTCTTTCTCTCCCAACGGAAATACACTCTTGATTTGTTGGCAGAAACAGGAAAGCTTGGAAGCTAAACCAGCAAAGACTCCACTTGAAGATGGCTACAAGGTCAATCGAAAGGGGGAGAAGGAGGAAGATGAGCTATACACGGATGTGGAACAATACAGGCGCCTAGTAGGTAAGCTTATCTACCTCACAATTACAAGCCTGACATATCTTTTGCAGTGAATCAGGTGAGCCAGCATATGCAAAAGCCTACGACATACCATTGGAGCATGGTGGAGAGAATCTTGAGGTATCTTAATGCCAACCCGGGACAAGGCATATGGATGGGAAAGAACGAGAGCACTGAGATGTTGGGTACTGTGATGCTGATTGGGAGGTGACAGAACAGATAGGAGATCAACAACAGGCTATTGTACATTCGTGGGAGGCAATCTAGTGACTTGGAAGACCAAGAAGCAAAAGGTTGTGTCATGCTTAAGCGCAGAAGCAGAGTACAGAGCTATGAGGAACATCACTAATGAGTTGACATGGCTCAAAGCTCTCCTTGAGGATCTAGGAATCAAGACTACAAGGCCTATCACTCTTCACTGTGACAACCAAGCGGCAATTCACATTGCGACCAATTCGGTGTTCTACGAGAGGACGAAACACATAGAGATTGATTGCCACAAGGTTCGAGAGAAGATTGAAGAAGGTGTCATTCTCACGTGTTACACAAAGAGTGAAGATCAACTTGCAGACATCTTCACTAAGGCAGGGAGCCTCAAAGTCTGTCAGAGCATTCATAGCAGACTTGGGCTCATTGATCTCACAAGACCTTGATCAAGTCCCCTCGCCCTTGGCCATTATACTCTTTTTCCCTTGGTATGGTTTTGTCCCATTGGGTTTTCCATATTGAGGTTTTTAATGAGGTAATGTGTCATTGGAAATCCAAGTTTAGCCTTCACTTCCTTACGGCTAAACTTGAGGGGGAGTATTGATCAAGAGGAAGGAGGAGTTCTCTGTCAGTACGGACGTACGGACGTCGTAGGATGTTCATTGGTTCGAATGGTTGAATGGGCTGAATGGACTATGGAGCATCAAGAAGAAGGCTTTATGAGAAGGCTGTGTGTGTGTGTGGTTAAGAGCTAAGGGCTTCCAAGGCCCATGGGATTTAAATCAAAGGGAACGCATGGAGATAAGGGTGAAAGCGACCGTTGGCATGTGGTGAGGACCACAATGGTGCGTGTTGCTCAATGGCGTCTCTTCTCCTCCTTAGGGTTGTAGTCACTTGTTTTTAACCTATGTATATATAGCCTAGCCTCCATTTTGTACTATCAACGATTCTCTAATCTATGAAATCGATTTCATCACCATGGTTCTTTACCCTTCATTCTTCTTAACCTCAACTCAATCTCATCTTAATCTACTCACATTCTAACAATTCTAACACATGCCTCAAATACTCCATACGAGTGTTGATACTTTGCAAGCCAAGCATCATTGACCAGCACACGGTCTAACGTTTTACATACAAGATCTCCTTCACTCCTCTTGTTACACCAAGTGAACAATGGACCAAGAACTTCATATCACTTAGCAAGCAATCCTGAACTGTATTCTGAAAATCTTTGCTGGATATGATGAATGTTCCTCTGCTTTGAGGATTTCATTAAAATCACCATAGACCATCCACGACTTATTTCTAAACAAAGGCGAGTCTTGATGATTTCGTAGATCCTCCCACAGGGTCTTCCTTTCCTCAACAAAATTTGATGCATAAACAAAATATACCAAAAATTCCGTATCTTGGCCTCCATTAGAACTGAACATGTAATCATTTGACTAGTGGTGAAACATGGCGTGATACGCACTTTTGAACTCCAGACAATCCATATTCGCCCTAGGTGATTAAAAGCATAGTTTGATAGAAAAGACCGGTCTGGGAATATGGTTCTCACAATACTCTCTGCCTTTCTTTCCTTAATTCTCGTCTCAAGCAGACACCTCAAACTGCAAGGTTTCCTTTTTGTATCCAACTTCGAACCAAAAAATGTTTTGAACTTTTGTTGAAACCACGAACATTCCAAAAGATACTTGACATAAGGATTACTTTGTGGAGGTCCTTTCTTGGTTCTTAGGAACCTGGCCTTGGGCATAACTATTTGATTCTGATTTAAAATCAGTGATTTTTGATGTGCTTTCCACGGGGAAGTGACTGACGAGGCGGCAGTTCCCTTCGTGAGCCTCTATTTTTTGCCATGTTTGGAGCAACATTTGCCCGGTCACTCTCCTCTTGCCGTTCCATGGTGGGTTGAATATCATCTTGATTTTCTTTTTTACCGACACCTCCCTCTTTTATCTCCTCTACTCCCTCCTCCTTTTCACTTAGAGCAAAATAAGATTTAGAGAGTATATAAACTTCTCTGTATTATAAATTTTTTTATTTTCTTCCCCGGGCTGCGAACTGCTTTAACCGACGTAATCCATTCTTGATCAGTCCCCTCATTCGGAATTTTCTGGCTTGTCACTTCTACAACCACCTCATCCGGACTTACTCCCAGTTCACCTGCTTCGTTAGTTCTCTTTAACTCTAAAACAGGAATCACCTCTTTCATAGCTCCGTCTACTACCGTTTGCATATTTGGTGAACATTCTTGCAAGTGTTTTTCATCCCCAACCTTTGCAAGACAAGCTTCTTAACATGACCCCAGTTACGACATCCGCTACATCGTGGAGGTGATATGCTCAAATATAAAATCCTAAAAGTACCTAAGCAGTAGCTGTAGTAAATTAGGGGTCGAACCACAAAGACTCAAGATTATCATTCAATAAATTCCACAATATGAAATAGGCTAAGTAAAATAAATATAATTAAAAATAGCAAAACGATTAAAATCAAGTAGTAAGATCAATGAGGAAAACGGTAAGCCTAGGGAAATTTGCAGGTAAATCAGAATTGTAAATCAAATGAAATGTCAGGAGATAAATTAAGCACCGTTCTTGAAATTGAAACACAAATATAAAATCAACCAACCGTCGCTGCGAATATTATTTATGTCTAAACCTAGAATTCTAAATTTCTTTGCAAATCCTACGAATTCAAACAAGCATTAATGATAAGGTTCAATTGTTCACAAAATCCTAAACCAAATTTCTTTGCGAATAGGTTTTTTGCTCACCAAACACTAGTTCATGAAGTTAACCACACTTTCGTGCCAATTAATTTTCCTAATATCAGATTCTAGGTCGCGAAGCTAGAATAAGCGGTAATTTCAACTCTAGGTGAAGAACTCTATAGATTTTCCTAACAATTAATATCCAAGTTAACAATCCATCAAATACTTTTGAATAACCCCAAAACCTAACAAGGAATCTACTCAGACATGGTGAATGAAAACAACATCATGAATAAAATAGATATCATAAAGTAAAATAGAGCGAGAATACAAAGAGGGTTCAAGGTTCTTCTCCCAAAACTCTATTGCAAAATCTCTATCTCCCAGTATCAATTATCTGCCTCCAAGAGGCTGAAAAACCTAGTTATAAAGCTAAAAACACGTCTAGGGCTAAATTGCAAATAAGAAAATCTTCTGGTTCTTTGAACTTGCTGAGGATCGCGCGTTCTTTCTGTCTTGGCTATCGGTATCGACCGATACCATAAATGGTATCGATCGATAAAGGAATGTTGAGATACGTTTCTTCCAAATGTCGATGTCGATCGATACTAAGCCTCAGTTTCCCGAACTACTTCAGCTCCGAGATGCTTCAGAAACTTCGATAAATCCAATTTAGCTCCAGTTGTGCCTAAATCCTGAAAAGACTCTGAAAAACTCTAAAAATACTCAAAAGACTCAATAAAGGACTTATATCATGGTTAAAAACAGGTAAAAACCATGATATATCATGAGGCAACCAAGGATAATTTTAGTTGATGAAAACATCTAGTTCACCTTCTTCTTCTCCCAAGAGATGATACTTCGTATGAAGTTTCTTTGTAAGGTCTGCTTCGACTAGCATTTGAGTATCATCAAAGCTTACGCAAGCGTCAGTCTTAGGGTGAAGGCACAGTGGTTTCCCTACTGCACTTGACAAGAACTCTAAACCCTTATCAGTAAACATAGACGGGAGCACTTTTTTCATTGTAACCCATAAACGGATAAAACGCATTACTGGTTGCGCCTCTTCCTCAAACGGCATCCATTTCGAGATTATCATAGGGATGTCCATGATATTCCACATGCTTCTGTTTAAGATCCTTTTCCTCATAGCCATATTTCTAACCCGAAATTTTATCGTGTCTTGTCGTTCACCGCAAATACATCTATCAAAGAGAGTTTTTCCCCAAGTCTCCAAATTTGGTTCACAGTCATGTGGATCTTACCCACATGTGGTGCTTTAGTGTTTAGAAAATTTCAGATGAGGAAATCTTCCCAAAGTGGCTTTGCATCGACATATACATCCCTAGGCACAACAACCCTCTGTTGCCCCTCGACTTTAGACACTACAAACGCTTGTTTTGTGAAAGATTGTTTGGTAACAACCTTCACCCAAGACGGTGTCTCCACTGGATCTGAACTTTGTTGAGTTGATTGAATGGCCTCAGATCCCGCCGGCATCAAGCCCTCCGAACGTTTTGAATTAACTTCCAAATTCTCTGTTTCACGGTTATTGACACTGCTCTGTTTCATACCTACACTGTGTTATACTTCTAACCCTCAAACACCACCATCTTCAGGAATCGGAGATGGAAGCGCTGCCCTTTCAGATCTCAAGCTCTCCTCCGGAGGCGTGGAGAACTCGCTGCCAGCATTTAACTTGCTGAAGAGGCAAAATACCCTTAATCATCTTTTATGTTTTCCTCCACGTCAGCTGACTATTATTTTTTCTTCTCTATGATTCAGATGTTTATTTTAACTGTGGAAGGATATGATAAGCTTTAAGAGAAAGCTAGAGTTTATCCATGATCGTGTGGCGAGATTAATGGCGGACCTACATAGAATAAAGGGTGGTCATCTTACATTCCTTAAATAATTATATTGAACATTTTACTTGTTAACTTAATATGCTTTGGTGGCTAAATTGGTTGGTAACTGAAACATTGACCCCCTTAGTACCATGTTTGATTCGATTACTTGTTCCCATTAAACTTTCCTTTCTTTAACTACTTTGAGTCAATAAAGCTTCCTTCATCCTCTTTATTTTTTTTTTTTACAACACCAATATATTATATTAGAATTACTCAAATAAGCCAATCCAAAGGGACATTTTTTTAAAATGACATGTATCGCGGGTAAACACGATATTTCGTGCCAATTTATCCGCTTTATCATTATATCTGCGAGAAATTGAAGTAATCAAGAAAGAAGAAAAATTTCCTTATCATGTTCGATTTCATCATCCAAGTAGATCGCGAAGGTTGGTCATTCTTTTGGGGAAGACACAATCTTCACCAAGTCTGAACAGTCTGTCATGAATTCAACATGCCTCCTATTATCTTTAATCATACACTTCATCGCCCAAAGTAGTGCTTCCACTTCAGTATGCAGGGCAGAGAGACTTCTTTAGAGATTGGCCGCGCCCATCGTTGACGGTGCACCGTTAAGATGTATACAATACCATCCTATACCTGAGAAAACGTCGCTCTCTTTCCATGACCCGTCAATGAAGCATCTGTACCCATGATTACTATCCTCTCTCAGTATCAGAAGTTCAGGTTTCTGGCATTCCGATCCCTTCTCTCTTTGAGCTGTCAACCAGGACTAGACTTGTCTTTCTGCTACCATTACCACTTCCCGTGGATCTTGATCGACGTTTTCATACAATTTGGCATTCGGAGCTTTCCAGATATACCAAACCAACCATGGAAAACTAGCCTTGTCCACCTCTGAAATGATTCTCCAAAATAAATAATCAATATTTGTAAACACCGAATCAGAAGGAAAGACCCCTGGTACCGTAGGAATACTTGATAAAGCCCACGTTTGTAATGCAGAAGGACATTCAAAAATCACATGATTTATTGTTTCCTCTGCAGCCCCACATCTTTGACAAAAAGTATCACAACTCATCCCCCATTTCCGTAGATTGGTGGTAACCGATACACACCCTGAAATAATCTGCCAGAGGAAGTACCGTAATTTTGGGGGACATGGTATTTCCAACAATAGCTAGTGGCGACGTAATGGTTGGACCCACACTATTTGCCAAAAATACCTGTCTGGACTCGACCCAATTGTTCAACTTGATATCTTGATTTAACCGTATACTTAACAGATTTTATAAAATGCCACCCTAGGCTATCCGATCTACATGCTGATCCAACTGGCATCGCACACACCAATGGTATATCTATCAGATCAACTATCTCCTTTACCTTAGTCATATCCCAAGCGTTTTGTTGAAAATCCAATAACTCATTTACTAAGAGATTTGGCTCATGTCCTGAACCGTTGTTTTTAAAAGATGGCCTCGGGAATTAAGCTGGTTTCCAGGGATCATTCCATACAGAAATTGATCTTCCAGATCCAACTCTTTTGATAAGTCCTTTCTTAACCAGAGGGCGAGCAGAAATTATACTCCTCCATCCATATGACAGAGAGTTAGATCGAACACTATCTAAAGGATTCATTTTCCTAAAATATCGGTCTTTGAAAACCTTTGTGAATAAACATTCTGGTACCGTAATAATGCGCCAAAATTGTTTAGCGAGTAATGCAGTGTTAAAATCTTCTACATCCCAGAAACCAAGCCCACCCTTTGATTTGCTATGGTATAATAACTTATTCCATGATTTCTAATGCATACCCCGTGATTGGCCATTTGAGCTCCACCAGAAATTTGCAACTGCACTTGTTAACTTTGTGGTAATTGTTTCCGGGAGTCAGAAACAGGACATCACATAAGTAAGCAGCCCAGTCGCAACCGATTTGATCATCACTTCCGTGCCACCCTTCGATAATAATTTAGATGACCATCCATTTATCCTATCTTGTAGCCTCTCTCTAACAAAGGCAAAATTTTTTTTTTTAGGACCACCTAAACTCTCTGGGAGCCCTAGGTAAGAACTCATTCCGCCAATATTTTGAATATCGAGTCCTTCCATCAGAATCTTTTGTAGGGATTCGTCTACCTTATGCCCAAATTGGACCGTTGACTTAGAGAAATTAATTCGTTGGCCAGAAGTCTCACCATACTTTGTAAGTATCCCTAGTATGGTATCACACTCCTCTTTAGTCGCCTTGCAGAAAAATAAGCTGTCATCTGCGAACAGCAGATGGCATATCGGAGGGCTAGCCTTAGCTACCCTCATACCAGTTAGTACCTTATCTCTTTCTGCTTTAGAAATATTCGCAATCAACACCTCAGTAGACAAAATAAATAGATTGCACAAGAGTGGGTCCCCCTGTCTAAGTCCTCGTTCAGGTATGATCAGTCCTCTTGTGTGTCCATTAATAAGGACTTTATATCGAACTGATTTAATACACTTCATTATCCAGTTTATTCATCTATCACAGAAACCCATTTTCCTAATTAATACTTTCTCAACAAAGATCCATTCTATCCGATCATAAGCCTTACTTATTATATTATTCACGAAATTATTGAATTAAAAAATCAGAGTTCTTCTCTTTAATATGTGTGCTTGTTTAAATAGTTTCTCTTTTATTGGTTTGTGTATTTAGATAATGTTGTAAAGATTGTAGTGTTATTCAATTAAGATTTTCTAAAATTCTTTTAAAGTTTGGTGTTATTGGTTTATATATTTGTAAAAAAAATTCTAAAATCTTCATAAATTTAGAGTTATTGGATTCACGATTTTATAAAGTCAATAAAAGTCTTAAGTTATTCACCCTTTACGAAAAAACTCATTTTATCAATGAATTAAAATATTATGTTCTTGGTTTATGGATTCTACACATTTTCTTCACAAAATATAATCACCAAAAGTATTGTACTTTGATAAGCTATTCTCAAAATCATTCTTTATGATATGGAAAAAATAATCAACAAAATTATACAAAACTCTCTAGTAATCATTTTAAATCTTTAAATTATTTACTTTCTATATTTTTTTAAGTCATTAGAAGTCTTTCTAAAGTTTACATCCAATTAGAACTGTCATAATGGGCTGAAATCCGCGGGCCGGACCCAACCCATCCCATCATGGGGCGGGTATGGGCTCAACTTTTGATACCCACAAAAAAGCGGGCCTAATGGGTCGGCCCATTGTGGGCAGTGGGTTTAGCGGGTAAAACCCATCGTGGGTTGCGGGCTGGCGGGCGGCCCGTTAATTTCCTCACCTGATACATAATACATTCATACATATATTACATTATTATATTATACATTAACAGTTTAACACACATATAGTCTAGGAGATATTCACTAATTGACTAATTCATTTGTTATAAGTTATAACTTATACGTCTTTGACTTTGTATATATATATATATATAACATATTTTAATATAAATAATATAATATAATAAAAATTAAATTATAAAAGTAATAGGAAAAAGAAGAGAAAACCCTAGTGACTAAACGAAGACAAAACCCTTTTGACTGCGTTGAACATCTCGTCTTCTTCCATCTTCCCCAATCCCATCGTGCCTTTGTTTCCAAAACAGAGCAAGAAACGCAAAGACTAAATAGAGTCCTACATCATCTTCCACCCATCGTATCTTCGTTTACCATACACACTTCGTCTTCGTTGTCGTCGCTAGGATTCCGAAAAAACTAAAAAACTAAAAACAGCATTTTAGTAACAAGTTTATTTAAGTTTATTTAAGTTTTAACAGCATTTTATTTAAAAAACTAAAAACAAAAAACCCGCGGGCGGCCCGCGAAACCCATAGGATATAGTGGGTCGGGTTTGGGTTCACCAATATCAAACCACGGTCCTAATGGGCTGGCCCATCGCGGTCCTAGAAAAATATAACCCATGACGGATTGGGTCAAATAGGTTGGGTTGGCCCGCTTTGACAGCTCTACATCCAATAACACTCCCTAAATTTGTTTGGATTCCGTACTTAGGAAAACCCTCAAGTCAGAATATTTAGTGCAAAAACTCCTTCGTCTATTATTTCTTCTAATATGTCATCTAATTGATGTTGTGTATTGATGCTTGCTAAAAACAGACATGTGTGTATTTTCTTTATACATAACATAATGTGGTATTTATTCAAAAGCAACATGAATTTTTAAAAGTTGATAATGTCGGTTTAAAATTTTCAAATTCGTGTACCTTGTGCTTCTCTTTATTTCAGATACGTTTAATTCCTAAAACAAGAGTGCTTTATAACCTTTCTTTGTATTATACAACCTACGATGTAATATTTTAGTTATATTGATTGATCATTTTGGACTCATAATCGATTGCATCATGTTTATGATTTTAATTTTAAACTAAAACCACATTTTATGGTCCAGAAAAAATATACACGTCCATTTTAAACAAACCAAAATGCAAGAGTATTGATTTGATGGCAGTCGATATATTTTGTTAATGAATCTTTAGTTTGAGGGTTTTTTTTGTTAATGGATCTCTACTTGATGAATATTTTTCATGAATAATTTAGTTGAAAGGTTTTAAATAGATTAGTTGATACTTAGGGATTTTTTCATTAATAATTTGGTTGTGGAGATTTTGGTTGTAGGAACTTTTGATGTAAATATTTTAGCTTTAAGAACTTTGGCTATAGAAACTTTGGGGTTGATTGGTAAAGACTATAATTGTAGAATTGTGATTTTAGATAACATAAGTTTACCGAAATTAAACCCGAAGGATGATATGATGACAAACTACCATGATATAATCAAATTTAAAGTCATATTTCCAAGACTTAAAAAAACAATAAAGCAAAGAATGAACAAAAAGAATTATGAAGACTTTAAAGTTAATTAATGCCAGAAAAGCCTAACTGAAAGAATAAAAGCTGTGAAAACTGGTAAAAAAATTTACAATCTTATACGTGCATGTCAATCAGCTCGTTAGTGTGCGATCAACAAAAAAGGTGAAGGTACGTGAAGCTGATAAAACAAAAAGAAACTGAAGCTCTACTTCTTTTTGGTATGATAATTGGTCTAGATTGGGCAGATTAGCAGATTTAATTTAACCGGACATCGTGGAGTCATTGATTTGGGCATTCCTTTTTAAGCAACGATGGAATCAGTTCTGCGATCTCGTCGTCTTCAAGTTCTGAACAATAATGAGGCTAAAATTCCAAAAATAAATGTAGAGAAGGTAATCATTGAATGATAAATTCAAGACATTCCACTTTGGCAATCATTGAATGATAAATTCAACACATTCTTCTCGACGAAAGACACTTGGAACATTACTAGATCGACACATCCTCGGGTATATAGAATGGTGCAAGGGTATATGGTTTTCTTATGCAACGCCCAAATACTGTTTTTTCACGTGGTTAGCCATTCACAATCACCTGTCTATGGGAGATCAAATCAAGTATTAGATTTCTGGTTTAAGAGTCGATTGTATCCTTTGTAGTGACAACGAAGAAACAAGGGATCACATGTTATTCTCGTGCCGCTACTCCTTGGTAATTTGGACAACGCTTACTCAACGGCTCTTAGCAACGAATTTCTCAATGGATTGGGATCGATTGCTCACCTCTTTCAACAAACCAAACCAGCCTCGGTTGCATCAATTCCTCTTGGGTATGTTTTCCAGTCGGCCTTATATCACATTTGGCGAGAGCGTAAAGCAAGAAAACATGGTGAAATCTCTTCACCTCATGATAGACTCATTAAACTCATAGATAAGAATGTAACCCATATATGTAAAGGTATAGAGAGTACACAAGATGCTGACAAACACACAACACGCAGATTAACTTGGAAAGCGTCAAGTCGAACGCTTGTATTTGTTTTATTGACAATCAATCTTCTTACAAGATTAATCTATCTCGGACTTTACACAATCTAAATCTACCCAAGGTTGTACCCGACTAAAACAAGTCTAAGCCTATCTCCTCTTTAACTAATCACCTTCTCGAGATTAAAAAATTTTAAAAGAAGAGAAAACAACACTCACATTTGAAGTCGATTTTTCCTTAACTCCAAACTTATCAATCTCTCAACAGTAGTCTAAAGTGTCTAAGGTTGGCCTGCTCCAATCCTAGACTGCTTATGCTACTCACCAAACCAACCCTAGGATCTTTTTCTATATCTCTTAAGGAAACAAAGATATACCCATCTCTTTGTAATCTCATCTCTTTCTAAACCCTCAGCAAGATCTCTGAACCTTCCTTGACTTGTCATCCTAGCTTTCCATCCCGTCCATGTCAGTTTATTTTTCCACGTCAGCTTACTGATGCATACTCTTGATCCCAATCAACGACCTGCTATTAGCATCTGCATCTTCAATATACGGATTGAGTGCAACTCGCGACATTGGGGACAAGAGATATGAGGGAGCTCTAAGGGTGTGGTTTGCCACATGGTCCATGACATAACCATGTGTAACTTTTCATAGTTTTCAAATATTTTTCTAAATCTTTTAAAAAACGTTGCATTCATGGTATCACAGTTTTTAATTAAATATAATTTTATATTCATTTTTTTAAAAAATGTTAAAATAAAATAAACCAGAAAAAGACAGGACACAACAAGATTACATGGCAAGCAAGAAGAGCATTATGTGCGATTTTGTCCTCTTCCTTTTAATGTTTGGTCTGAATAAAACGTTATTTGTCTTTCTTGGGTTTCATTTCACCAAACCCCCCCCCCCCTCCCAAAAAAAAAACCAATATTTTATATTGTCAAGCAAATATATTTTCCTTTTCTTTAAACTTAAAAAAAAATATATTTTCTCTTTTTAAAACAGCAGGCGGGCACTTTAAATTTGTTAGAAACTGTAACTGCTAAATTGGGTCAAATCATTATCTTTCGAATTAGAAAAGAAAAAGAAAAAAAGAAAATGATATTATACTTGTGTGTTGTGTCATAATGTGCCTCAAGAATTATGATGACATGTTTAATTGAGTTTACTTTTTCTTTTTGTCAAAATAATTCATTAGTTAAATGTCGAAAGCTAAACACCCATTCCATGCTAAACACCCATTCCATGCTAAACAGTGAGCAGCGCTATTACAAGTTCGCTTTGTAAACAAAAAATATATCTCTTGAAATTTCGTCTTCCAATGATGAATGTCCTAAATGATTCCAGCCAGAGATACATCCGAGCAATCATTGTTAATGTTGTGAATAAGGACTTGACAATCTCCTTCAAAATAAATATTGGTTACCCCACGTGACCAGCATTGTTGCATTGCAGCAAGAAGAGCTTTACCTTCAGCCAGTAATGAAGATTCAGAAACCGGCAGCTTAGAAGATCCCCAACATCTTGTATTCCCATCAGAATCCCTAATAATCCAGCCACCTGTTGTAGCTCTTGTATCCAAGTTATAAGTGGCATCAAAATTGCATTTGAGGAATGGTGAAGGAGGTCTTGTCCAAGAAGTTATTAAAGAGTTTTGACCAGGTGGATAGTTGGTGTTTAAATGTCGACCCCTCGTAGAATCAAGTCATTCTGTGATGTCAGTCTTGGTTTGTAAAACAATCTTTGTAGGACTACTCCGAATTTTATTGAAAATAAAATTATTTCGAGCTTTCCAAATTCGCCAAAGTAACCAAAAAGGAAGTAGGCGTTTTCGTTTGGGATATGCATCTGAAGTTGTAGATTGAGAAAGTATGAAATATATTCGTCAACCTCTGTGTTAAATGGTGATAAAGGTGGTATATTAACGTTGGCAAGGCGCCAAACCATCGTGGCAAACGGACAATGAAAAAAACAATGACTTATGCTTTCGTCAGAGAGGCAACAACGTTGGCATTGTGGGTCTAAGGTCATCCCTCGAGTATTTAACTGAGTCGTAGTGGCTATAGCTTTTGACAAGATCCGCCATAGAAAATGCTTAATTTTTGGTAAAATCGGAAGTTTCCAAATCTTAGCTTTTAGTTCGAAAGATCCATGGGGCGGAGCTGGTTGTTCAATATTTGATGATGTGTCATGTGTCAAAAACCAATAACCCGGCTTAACACTGTATTCACCAGATTTTTTGTAGTGTCATATTAATTTGTCTTGTAAAGGATTTCGAGAGAGATAAATTGTATCAAGAAACTCTCGGTCAGGTGAGCTTAAGTTTATTAATTTAGAAGCATCCCAGTAACGGTAGTCACCTACCCTTAATAATAGATCATTATTAAAAGAAGAGTCGGGTGTACTTAACCAACATAGAGGTCGAGGCGGGTGGACGGGGAGAAGATTATCCGTCACCAGATTGATAGAGACCCCATCACCGATTAGGAAGCGTGTAACTTTTTTTATAAGAGCAAGACCAGCTAATATGGAAGACCATCCATATGACTGATGGTTTCGTGATCCAGCCTCAAGAATAGAAGTGTCCGAGAAATATCGTGCTTTTATAACACGAGCGAATAAAGATGTAGGATGACGAATAATACGCCACACCTGCTTTGCTAGAAGGGCATCGTTAAACTTAGATAGATCCTGAAATCCAAAACCTCCTTCTTGTTTTGAAGATTGTAATATTTTCCAAGCAATCCACGGAATACCTTTTGACTGCGTACTCTTTTTCCATCAAAACTGCATTAGCAGCGACTTGATCTCCGAGGTTACCCTTTGTGGCAATTTAAAACATGACATTGAATAAATCGGCATCGCTAATGCCACTGATTTTATCATTATTTCCTTCCCAGCTGGAGATAAAAATTGAGCACTCCAATTTAATGTCTGCTTTTTAACTGTCTCAATAATGTAGTCAAACATTTCCTTCTTTTTTCTACCAAATTGTTCCGGTAAACCAAGGTACTTTCCTCTTCCGCCAATATTTGAAATACCAAGAATCCTTTTTAAGGAATATTGAGTGTGCCCAAAAATACGTGAACCAAAAGTGATCATAGATTTGGACATATTAATTTTCTGTCCCGAATAATATTCATATACCTCAAAGATCTCTTTTATGGCGTTACAGTTCCGGCGGTTGGCTTGACAAAAAAAAGGGGGAATTATCGACAAACTGTAAGTGAGTTATAGGTGGGACGCCATTATCTATTCGAACCCTACGAATATCCCCGGTAGCAGCTTTCGCACGTACCAAATAGCTTAAAATATCCGCACATAATATAAAAAAATATGGATAAAGAGGGTCCCCTTACCTTATACTACGAGTAGGTGTTATATATAACCTTGTGGGACTTCATTTACTAAGACAGAAAACTTGAGTTTACTTAAGAAATCAAAGCAAGAATCGAAAATTCCTGAAATTTTTTGGAATTCCGGTTCTGCAACGTTTTTTAAATAATTTTTTTTTTTGAAATTTACGATTCCATTTAATAAGCTTTTGTTTCTATTCTAAGAATTTGATGTCATAAATAAATAAGAACCCTGAGATTGTCTTTGTTAATTTTCTTATACGACAAACGCCACAAACTAATTATGTGATTTGGAATATTTGTATACTAATTTTATGTATTTTATCTTTAAACTCCTGCTTATAAAAATGGCATGATACATACGTTCATATTTATGAGATATTAATTAGGAATGACGCAGAAATCATATACTATGTGAGATGTTGGAAGTGATTAATTCAACTAAATTAATTTCGTGAGACTTAAGTTTAAGATGTTTTATCTTTATCGACAAAATAAAATTAGAAATTATTTGATTGATGAAATTAAAGAAAATGAAAATAGCAATAGTGATCTAAGCTTTTTTACTTTGAACTATACGGTTGTAATTTCATTTCTATTATTTAAAATTATGTATTAATTTTGTGTGATTTATAACATATATGTCTATATAGCTATATATATAACACTTCTAGCATGTATCCGTTTCTCGAATATTTTTCTAAAATCCGTTTCCGCATACCAGCTTCTAATCCATGCAATCAGATTAAAAATACATCATCTAGCTAAGAAAAATAAGCAAAATTAATTAAGGATATGAAACTTTGAAATTAATGAAAAGCTAACTAATGTTGGCTATCACTTCGGTTTAAATTCCTCTCCTATAAACTATGGATCAGAAATAGGTACGCGTAAGTGTAAACGTTTCCAAACGTGAAAACAAAGTTTTATTAAAATTTAAAAAATAGGTACGTGTTAGAAATATATATATCATAAATACCAAAACATAAAATCATATTGAAAAGACTATTTAATAAACATGTAAATGACTTTTCCAGTTTCCTCTCCTTTTATATTTTCTTTTTTACTTCGTTAGAATAAACAATTAGGTCTTTTCATAAGGCTATTTCATAGTTTTTTTTTTCTCATAAATGTTTGCATTTTATATATAACACAAAACGTTGCAAAGGGTTACAGCAATGGAAAACTCCACTCAAAGACAACGATAGGCTAATGAGTATTACAAGGATTACTCTTACAATCCAAGAAAGGCCCATTTGGTGCACCGCCTAAAGAAGAGTTATCTCCTATAATGTAACACACGAACCAAAGATAAAAACATGTGTCGCAGGAGAACAGCTAAGCTTTTCCCGTCAATCTCCGTCGCTTGAAACTTATGATCCGGTGAATCAAATTCTCGCCGAAAAACACAAATCCAAACGTTGATCCATATGTTCTTCACCGATTTACGGTTAAAAAGGGACATGATACATATTTCCATCTAATAAATCCCTAACCACTTGTGTGATAAATCGAAGCTCCTGAAAAAAAAATATCGACTAAAAAACAATTGAGAATATGCAAAAGAAACATATCTTCTTTTTAATCACTTGGACGCAACCAAATCTCAATTTTTCTTTAACCCGTATATCCAACAGTACATGCCAGAAAAGAACTCTCACCTAAGTGAGAAGAACGTCCTATAAACGACATCACTGGAACTAATACCGTGGAGATTATTTAGTGATACAAAAAAACGACAACGAGATAGCCATTTTCAGTGACACAAAACAGAATTGTCGTGACGAAAGCCGGATAAACCGGACGGCGAAGCCGGAGTTAACCGGATCGCGATATGGAAAGCCAGGTTAGATATAGATCAAACATAGAGTCATATCTCGGGCTCTCCGGGTGTATCCCCTGCAAAGTATGCGCTATATCTGTATACACACGGTTTTCCAAACTCAAGGTTTAACCACATTTTTAACTTAATTCGAGTTGCATCCCCACGACAAAGTTTAAACCGATATAAAACCCAATCTTGTTGACTTTTTGGTTGACTCCGACAGAATTACTTAACGGACGTTACTGTGCTGCTGATGTGGCGCCACTATGCAGCTGACGTGGCAAATAAAACAAAAAACATTTGTAGCTAGCTAGACTCGAACCTGGGTGGGAAAGCAACATGGTAAAACACACTAACCACTAGTTTTTTTTTGAGGTCTCGTATGGTGAATTCTATTTTTGTATAAAAAAAGATAGACTAACTAAGATATATTAAAGTTTTGTCACTAATAATTCAAAATATCCTAGTGGTTAGTGTGTTTTACCGTGTTGCTTTTCCACCCAAGTTCGAGTCTAGCTAATTACAAATGTTTTTAGTTTTATTTGCCACGTCAGCTGCACAGTGGCGCCTGGTCAGCTGCACAGTGGCGTCTGGTTAGCTGCACAGTGGCGTCACGTCAGCAGCACAGTAACGTCCGTTAAGTAATTCCGTCGGAGTCAACCAAAAGTCAACAAGATGGGGTTTTACATCGATTTAAACTTTGTCGTGGGGATACAACTCGAATTAAGTTAAAAATGTGGTTAAACCTTGAGTTTGGAAAACCGTGTGTATACAGACATAGCGCATACTTTGCAGGGGATACACCCGACAGCCCGTCATATCTTTAGATTTACCCTTGTGTGGAAACCCTCAATTTCTTCAAAACTCTAGGCTTAGATTTTTCTGTCGTTTCCAATCTCTCCACTGATTCGTCAAATCTTGGGTTCTTTGAGTTTATCTCATCAGGATCGAGAGGTCGAATTTGCTGAGAAAGCGGAGCCGGATTAAGATCAGAGATAAGAAAGAGAGCTTTCTGACAATTTTTAGAACTGAGTCGACATATTTCATGCAATGAAATCTATTAGTCAACCAATTTCAACCTTACCGACAACAAGACGAGAGATAGTAGTGACTCCGTGGACGTGGGCCAGTAGCTGGTAAATCTTATTGAAGTGTATGTTTTTTTATATATTAAACAAAGTGGGCTACCTAATAATTAAGGTCGTGAAAGTGTAGCTTCCTAAAAAATTTGCGTTAAGGTTGTAGCAATCAGTTTTTAAAAATCAATATTTAGTCTCCTGAAAAGTTTCATCTCGAGTTGTAATCTCTTCTCGTTGAATTTTTGGTTGACTTTATGACTATGCAGCTGACTAAACGCACTATGCAGCTGACTATACACCTCCAGCTGACTAGATGTCACTGTACAACTGACGTGACAAATAAAACAAAAAAAATAGAATTCATTAGGCCTGGGCGTTCGGGTATTCGGGTCGGGTTCGGGTCGGGTATGTTCGGATTCGGGTCGGGTATGTTCGGGTTCGGGTTTTTATGTTTAGAAATTTTGGACCCGTTTAGGTATTTTTAAATTTCAGGTTGGGTTCAGGTTCATGTATTTTAGTGCCTAATTAATCTAATAATCAGCCCATTAAGTGCTTCCTTAATCTTTTTAACTTTGCCCATTAGATTAAGGAGACACTTAATCTTCTTAATCAGGTTCGGGTTCGGGTTTACCCAAATATTCAAAAATATAAAATTTTGTATTAAAATCTAACCAAACTATTTAAAAAAACTAAGAAAAACTCGAGTATTTTTACGTAAATATATCCAAAAATAGCTAAAAATCCGAACCAGAATCCGCCCCAAAAAAAAGATTTTTCCTCTAATAATCAGCCCATTAAGTGTCTCGTTAATCTTCTTAGTCTTGCCCATTAGATTAAGGAGGGACTTAATCTTCTTAAACAGGTTCAGGTATGTTCAGGTTCGGATTTGGGTTTACCCAAATATTCAAAAATCTGAAATTTTGTATCGAAATCTAACCAAACTATTTGAAAATAACTACAAAAACTCGAGTATTTTAACGTATATCTATCCAAAAATAACTAAAATACCCTAACTTGAACATCACCCGAAAAGAAGTTTTTTCCTCTAATAATCAGCTCATTAAGTGCCTCCTTAATCTTTTAAGCCTTGTCCATTAGATTAAAGAGGCACTTAATTTTCTTAATCAGGTTCGAGTATGTTTAGGTTCAGATTCAGGTTTATCCATATATTCAAAAATTTGAAATTTTGTATCGAAATCTAACCAAACTATTTGAAAAAACTAAAAAACTCGAGTATTTTTACGTAAATCTATCCAAAAATAACTAAAACAATGTCTTCTAATAATCAACTTACATACATTCGTAAATGTGAATCGAGAGTTGGCCAGCAATTCTTTTGGGCAAGGCTAAGAAGATTAAGGAGGCATTTAATCTTCTTAATCAGGTTCGGGTTCGGGTTTACTGAAATATTCAAAAATCTGAAATTTTGTATCCAAATCTAACCAAACTATTTGAAAACAACTAAAAGACTCGAGTATTTTACGTAAATCTATCCAAAAATAACTAAAATACCAGAATTTAAACCCGAACCGAAATTTAAAAATACTGAAATGGGTCCTAAATTTCTAAACACGAAAACCCGAACCCGAACATACCCGACTCAAATCAGATCCGAATATCCAAACCCCTATGCCTAATGAATTCTATTTTTTGTTTAATTTGCTATGTCAGCTGTACAGTGGCGCCTAGTCAGCTACATAGTGGCGTCTAGTCAGATGGACAGTAATCGAAGTCAACCAAAAAGTTTTTTCCTCTAATACTCAGCCCATTAAGTGTCTCCTTAATCTTTTTAGTCTTGCCCATTAGATTAAGGAGGGACTTAATCTTCTTAAACACGTTCGGGTATGTTCAGGTTCGAGTTTAGGTTTACCCAAATATTCAAAAATCTGAAATTTTGTATCGAAATCTAACCAAACTATTTGAAAATAACTACAAAAACTCGAGTATTTTAACTTAAATCTATCCAAAAATAACTAAAATACCCAAACCTGAACACCACCCGAAAAGAAGCTTTTTCCTCTAATAATCAGCTCATTAAGTGCCTATTTAATCTTCTAAGCCTTGTCCATTAGACTAAAGAGGCACTTAATTTTCTTAATCAGGTTCGAGTATGTTTAGGTTCGGATTCGGGTTTACCCAAATAATCAAAAATTTAAAATTTTGTATCCAAATCTAACCAAACTATTTGAAAACAACTAAAAAACTCAAGTATTTTTACGTAAATCTATCCAAAAATAACTAAAACAATGTCTTCTAATAATCAACTTACATACATTCGTAAATGTGAATCGAGAGTTGGCCAGCAGTTCTTTTGGGCAAGGCTAAGAAGATTAAAGAGGCATTTAATCTTCTTAATCAGGCTCGGGTTCGAGTTTACTCAAATATTCAAAAATCTGAAATTTTGTATCCAAACCTAACCAAACTATTTGAAAACAACTAAAAAACTCGAGTATTTTACGTAAATCTATCCAAAAATAACTAAAATACCAGAATCTAAACTCGAACCGAAATTTAAAAATACTCAAACGGGTCTTAAATTTCTAAACACGAAAACCCGAATCCGAACATACCCGACTCGAATCGGATCCGAATATCCAAACCCCCATGCCTAATGAATTCTATTTTTTTGTTTAATTTGCCACGTTAGCTGTACAGTGGCGCCTAGTCAGCTACATAGTGACGTCTAGTCAGATGCACAGTCATCGAAGTCAACTAAAAAATCAACGAGAGGGGGTTACAACTCGAAAAGAAACTTTTTAGGGGTCTAAACATTGATTTTCAAAGACAAGTGGATACATACTTAACACAAAAATTTTAGGGAGCTACACCCCAACGGTTCCAAAGAGCATGTGTTCTTCAAATTAAAAATATTGTTCTGTCATAAATTAAAAGTAGTTATTCTAATTAACAACAGAGTGATCTTTGTGCAGGCTTCTGATCTACAAAAGAGACGCTCCCAAATAAGAATTGTGCATCTCCAAACCGATTTAAACGCCTTTTTTTGAAATCTCGATTCCACTGCAATTCCAAGAAATTCCGGATCAAAAATCATCGGTGCACCGACAATTCTTTGCTATTTAGATCACTTTTCTTTTATTTTGATGTAATGATTTTAAACCGCTTCTTTTTTTTTTGTCATGTTTTAAACCGCTTTTTTTTTTTTTGTCGTCTGTTGTTTATTAATAACGAAAAGGAAAGATACATTGTTAGAACACATAAGCCGGCGGAAAAACTAGATATCCCCGGAAACTGAAGCCCAAAAGAGGGAGACGACGCCCTAAATTACAGGGAACATACTAAACACGTAGAACAAGATGCAGAAGGAAAAACAAAAGACAAAAACTTGAGAAAGCTCTTAAGGAAAAGGAACAAGTCACACTTACTCCTACACCGATGCGAACGAAGCAAACCACAAACGACAACACGCGTCGATTTTGTAGCCAGCGAAATCTCCTATTGTGAAATAGGGTACCTCTCAAATAGAATGATCTTAGACTTCTATTCCGACAAGAAAAGGCGAGACACAGACAAGATCCACCAGTCTTTCGAAAACAGCGATGTTGCATTCACGAACTGAAGACGCCTCAGTAGAAATCATAATCTGACCAGACCTCGATCAGGTCTTGAATGTAGAGACAAGGAGCAAAACAATCCTCGAACCGGATAACACTAAACTCCGAAAAGCAAAGCACACGATCGACCCGGAGAAGTCCTAATAAAGCTCTACAACGGATAACAACAAGAAAAACAAGAAAAGAAACCAAAAGAGCTCTAACAAGCTAAGCCCCACGCTTTGTCCAATCAACAAATTAAAGGAAAGCGAGGCAGCCTAACCACAACCACGGAGAACCGAAATTGCGAGACTAAACTGACCAACTCTACCTCTAACCCGACAACCACGGAAAACCCGCTAATGCATACCCACAAAACGATAATCAAACCAAAGAAACCAAATTCTACCCAGTCTGAGATCAACAACTTTAACCTTCTATGAGCAAGCAAGATCACAACCGAAACCAAAGGAGGAAATGAAGATACCCACAAGCTGAGCCTACACTCCCACCCTCAGTAGCATCCGACCGAACCAAAAGATGAAACTGACGAAGCCGAGAAATGCCAAACCACATGAATCATCAACACGAAGACACCAGACACCGACTCCACGGCCAGATCGGAGAAATACGACGGAGCCACCAAACACCGAGGCTTAGAAGAAACCGCCGCTCAAAACAACCCATGAGCCACCGACAGCAAAACGAGACAAAAAATCTCGAGTCACTTCCGAGGTCACCTATCAAGCTAGACCGGAGCAACGAGACGGAGCCACCCTGTAGCAGAACCGTCACCGAACACCATCCATCCGCCACCAATCCTCTGATAAAATCATCTCGCCGGAAGGATCCACCATCGCCGATAGAAGGGACAAAGGAAGGAGACGAGGAAACAAAGGTTTGACAAAACTAAACACGAATAAGAGCTAAGAGGGACCAAGCTGAAACAGAGAGGAACACGACCGGCGATGATGCTACGGGAGCCATCGATCGCCGGCTACCGACAAAGAACTAGGGTTTGGCGGCGATAATAAGGTCGAGCCAAAATGAAAATGGACTTGTTGATAGTAGTCGATATCTAACTGGAGTATATTGTGAAACCGCTTTTTATATGAATCATTTTTCCGGATGTGATTTTTAGCCAACCTCTTATATGAGTATTCTATTATTCTTTTTATCAAACCAATATTAATACCGTAAGCAAGTCACTTACCATGCCAATTTCTTCTCATGATCATTACATATTTTTTTGAAAAAAAAAAAAAAATAGGAAGGAAACAGAGAGACAGGTAGAGAAGCATTAATTCAATGATTATTAATATTTTTATTAATACTCTGAAGGAAAAAATATTTTAATAATCACTTCATTATAATTAACCAATGTCAATGTCGACAATTGATTGCGCTTTCCACAACATTTACAAAAAAATATGGAAAAGTGATTGATCTTGTTTAAATAGTTTAATATGCATAGTAACTTTTTAAAACTTAATGAAACAAAGAAAACAATAACTAAACACTTGATAAGAACTATAACATCTTAATTTCATTCTCTATGTACCTGCAGGTTTCTTCACAATAAAAGAGAGAATAATAGAAAGATTATAGATCTTCGATCTCTAGCTATAATATACGTCTCTAAAATGAGATCATCTTTGTTCATCTCTGTATTGCTCATTTTTATTCTATTAACGCCGGCTCAAGGTAATAAAATACGTTATACTTGGTTATACTTATATCTTTTTAACATATATGGAGTTTTCTAATTTAAACATTAGTAAGATTTGTGTGAAAATCTACTAATATAGATAGGATCATGATTTTGCAGGTTCTCGATTGCAAAGAACTGTGAGAGAACGCATCCATCATGAAATCAAAGTAAGCTATCACCTAAATACACCTACAGATTCAAGTATTCAACAAATGATACCAAAAAAAAAAAAAAATACAACTAGGGTTTTTTTGTTTTATAAAGAGTGTGTTTTTTAATCATTGCTCAGGATTTATCTCGGTTGGATTCTCAATAGTTCGTTTATATTTCAAATACATATATAGGTGGTTCAAAGTTTTTATGCGACGAGTATAACAAGAAATGATGAACAACTAGTAGCTGTAAACAAAGTGAAGCACAGAGTTCATCATCAAGATTCCAAGAAGTCGCATCATTCATTGCCTAACATCCATGAAGATTACTATGGACCAAGGGGTCATCAGCCTCGGCACCATTAGCTATTCTTCTTCATTTATCCTTTATTTTTCTTTCCAACATTCGTTTTTGGTTTCTATGTATTCATTTTTATTTTTATTTTGACATGAATGAAATTAGCAACAAAGAAGAAATTTAAATGTAACTTCAATTCCATTTATGTAAATTTTTACTGTCCACAAAAAAATATATACATATATTGATTTTCAAGACATATTTGGAAGTAGAAGATTTCGTTTTTAAGTAACAAGAAAGTAAGTTTTTTCTGTTTTTTTGGTCAATGGAGAAGAAAGTGTTAATTTTCTTATAGGCTCTTTTGACAAAAGAAAAAAAAATGAATTATATAGGTTTGCCACATTACATATCTCGTACAAAGGGCTGTACGAGATATGTAATATATTTTGGTCGATGCTGCCTAATATATCCATTCTGATTCTCATAAGAAGAAAATCCTAGCTCATTCGTCCATTTTTCCCAGCAAACAACAAAGCAATTAAAAAATTTCAACCTTATAGTCTCATGACTTTTTAGAGATTCCATTACTAGTGGACAAAATGTTTTTGTGATCAAACATGTCTCTTGAAGCTTTTCAATCTCTGGTCACTGTATCAGCTTTTTCAAAATAACCCCACAGCTCACAACTACCTTAATCCCCACAATCAAATTGTCCACACCAGCATCTTTAGCTTTCGTCAATAACATTGTTTGAGTATCTCTCTTCGTTAGTTTCTTCTTTTCACTATAAAAAACCAACCCTACATACTACTCGTCCTTGAAAGCTCCATCTTGTCCTCAAGATGAAATGGCTGATGGTGTTTGTTTTGGAGCATCAATACTTAAACTTCATAAATCACCCATTTACACTCCTTTTCTAAATTTTGTCTCTTCCTCTGGGATCCTTTAATGTCATGGAGCTGATGCATATGTTGCATTTTATCGATCATCCAATTTTTAAATGTATCATAAGTTACCTGTTTAGAGACTGACTTCTGGTTTCTGCAATAACAGTAAATGAGGATGAAGTCATGGCTTCTCTCAAAAATCTGGCTCACCACAAGACATCCTTTGATTCCTTGCCTCTTTTTAGTAGTCCTTTTAATTTAAGTTAAACACCCGCAACCTGAGCGCCGCCCTTGATGCCAATTCTGACATTTGGCCAAATGAACATGAAATTTGGACTGTATGCACGACCACACATTGCATAGTTTCCAGCACCAAAGCTTGCACCAGTTATAATTGTGATCTTTGGTACCTTGGCACAAGATATTGCCATCACCATTTTCGCTCCACATTTTGCAATGTTATTGGCATCAGTTCTAGAACCCACCATAAAGCCATAAATTCTAGCGATACTCTTCGCAAGCGTAGTGTTGTATTGTTTCTTGAACTCGTCAAATTCACTCTCATCAACAAGATATATTCAGGGGAGTTTGCATCTAGCAGCATTCTCTTGTGCCCTGAGATGTTTCTTGATAGTTATCTGAATGCCAGGAGTTTCCACACGGCTTCTGGCTGGAAAACTTAATCAGATACTAAAGCTATTATGTCTGCATCAATAACTCTCTTTTTATGCTCAACCACATTTTTGAAGCGCCAGAAGATTGTACTTAGTTGTTCATCATCTAATTCATAACCAAGCATAGTCAAACGGTCTTTCAGTGCATGACGCCCACTAAGCTTTCCGAAGACAATGCCAGTATCATTTGATCGTTCGAGTCCAATTTCTTTGGGACATATGATTTCATATGTACCCTTGTGTTTCAGCATTTCATCCTGATGAATACCACTTTCATGCGTAAAGGCATTCACTCCTACAATAGCCTTATGGGGTTGTGTCTGCATTCCAGTGTACTCTTCAACCATATTGATGGTCATAACAATGTGCCGAGTATCAATTCCGGTAAATGGACCTCCTAACACATGATATCCATGTCATTTTATGGCCATAACAACCTCTTCGAGTGAAGAGTTTCCAGCTCTTTCATCGATTCCCTTGATCGTCACTTCCACCTATATTATTGGCTTTTATATCAGCAATGAATTAACCACTCTCAATAGGTAAAATTATACCACTAGTATCAGGTATGTTGAGTGTTGTTGCTCCAGCTTTTATCACTTCACCAAGAATCTCGTATAAGTTCTCTCTCTCAGATCTTCATGCATCTTCTGGACTGAACTCGACGTCTTCATAACCCAAGCTCCTCGCCAATCTAACCATATTCTTACCAATTTGGATGACCCCGGTTTTGCTTTTCTTGAGTTTATGCTCCAAAAGAATCACTCGTAGCGATAAAAGTATGGATCCTAGTCCGTTTAGCATACTTCACAGCATCTGAAGCCCTCTCAACATCCTTCTTCATGGATCTTTTTCTCAAAACCATGTGGTGTACACTCTTCTTCCCTCATTTAAAACGAACTCTATGGAAACTTTGCTTCACGAAAATCCACTTCATATACAGAGATCATCTTGTGCAAGAAGGTTTCAAAACCCATGAATCATAAGAAACCTTCTGTGTCGAGTCACTCACAACTTGTCCAATGGTAATAAAATCCCATGGTTCAGAAGATGCTTCACTTGCACGAATGCACACCATCTATTTGACAAAATTACCCAGATGTAATTTTGAGCTTTTCATCGACAATAAACCATATGTGCTTGCCTCAGGTGTCAGCTGAAACTCTTGCTTCTTCTCGTGCTCTTCAGTCAGCGGCGGAGGAGGAAGATCCTCACCCGTTAATAAGGTCTCGTTAGTAATCTTCACCAAATCATTCCTTCAGGAGAATGATGTTGTATTCCTTAAATGGATTCTCATTCTCTAGTCGTTTAGACCAAGCTAGCAATATCGAGTTTCTTAGTTCCACTGCAGCTTTGAATTGCCTTGCCTCGAGTTCCAAGGGAGACATTGTTAGCTCTTCAATGGAAAGCACCATTTGATAGAACATGAAATCGTTCTATCAAGGAAATAGGAGGGAAATAGAAGAATAGAGTTAGATGAGAAGACAAGAAATAGAGCTGAGAAGAAAACAGAAGTGGAGATGGAAGAAAAAGGAGAAGAAGAAGAAGAAGAGAAAGATGAAGAAATTGATTCAGTTCATTGTTACTCGATTCCTTCTTACAGACACGATAGAGCTAGAGTTTATACAAAGAGGAAGCTAAGTAAATTTGGGCTTAAACGATTAAATTAATAATCAAGCCCATTAAGGCCTTTGTTAATCCTTTGAAGTCGTATCACAATCTCCTTTCCCCAATTTTCACGAAACACCGAACGATTCACTTCCATGGGTGTGTTTGGATAACTTTTCAAACAACCTGCAATTCTTTATTTAATGTGTACAGGTCGAGACTCTAGAGACTAGAGGGGTGGGCATAAAAACTATATAACCCGTAAAACCAAACCGAGCCCAACCAAATAAATAGTTTAGTTTGGTTATGGTTTTATCTAATAATCTATTTGGTTATCATATTTTAAATACTGTCGGTTTATATTTATTATTATCGATGATTTGATAATCTAAAATCTAAAAGTGAAATTTATTATACAGTTAAAAAAAATAATAAACTTCTTAAAACCAAAATGTTTCAGAGTATAGATTTTTTACACGAATGTACGTAGTCATGATTTTTGATATTTTTAAACTACACTATTAAATATTTAGATCTTTTAAAATAACGAGTCTTAAATAAAGATTTTTAGGCAGTATGAAGAGACAAAAAATCATGGCGGATAACGATGAGTTTTTTTCCTGAGTTTTTCATTGTCTCTAATTTTATAGTTTTTTTCGGTCATATCTTCTAATTTTTATAGGTTTCATTCAACTTTAAAATTAAGTTATTTTCTAAAAACACACCAATTTTCATCTTTTGCCAAAGTCCATGGGCTACCATAGAATAGCCATTAGGTGGTTTTTGGACAACTAAAGTCTTTAACCAAATCAGATGCAACTAAACCGCTGCAATACACTCATTTTGCTATCTCATCGCTACAATAATCCATCAATAAAAGAATAAACAAATATAATGTGATAGTTTACACTTTATTTTGTTTTCACATTTCACTTTTATAATTATTTATATTTTTGTTCTTTAGATTAGAAAATTTTTTTTTTCTATCTTTTAAGATCCATTTTCTATTTTTCTATTTTTTTTATTTTGAATTATTATTAATTTCTTACTTTCAGTTATATCATTGAAAACGGTTATAGATATGCATTACTATATATTTATGTGTACGTACACGGTAATAATTAATATGTTTATGTGTACATACACAATTACTTCATGTAGGCCTGGGCATACAATTCGAAATCCGAAATCCAAAAAATGATCTAAAATCGATCTGAAAAATCTGGTTCCGAAACCGAACCGAATAGTCATATAATCCAAACGGATACCTAATGTTTCCATCTGAATAACTCGAACCGAATCCGATCTGAACCAAAAACCAAAAAGTATATCCAAAAATTCAAAATATAGTAATATATCCAAAAATAGTAATATTTAGTTATAATTTAATAATTAAAAATACCAATAACCAAAATATATGAAATAATCTAATTATCAGAAAATTTTTCATTATATTTGTCAAATCATAAAAATTTTATCAAATATTTTTAATATTCAAACAATTTTTATTAAATTTGAACAAATTTTAAATTTTTTTTCTTGAAATTCGATCCGAAACCGATCCGAACTCGACACATATACGAACTGAAACCGAACTGAATAGTCATAAAACCCAAAACTCTTCTACCCGAATTATCTGAATCCAAAAAAACCCAAACCGAATCCGATCCGAAACCTGAATGCCCAAGCCTAACTTCATGTATGTCTATCACTACGTCACATATGTGCCCAACAATATTAAACTAATAATAAATGACTAGTCGAGAATGAAATCAACATTAAAGAAGAAGAGATATTTAGAAAGATGACATTAGTGTTGGGGGGGGGGGGGGTTGGTGCATTTAATCTTCCTATTATGCCGTCTACCGATGCACATAGTTGTAAAGATGTTGGAAGAAATCTTGGATGCCCGTGAAGTCTCTTATCGATATGATTTGCAGCAGATTTCAATAGCCCAACTTTGTGAATCCTTTGAAATTTCAGGAGAGAGTTCAGTCGTTTCTGATAAATAATATGACCTATAAATTGAAAATAGCAATCTTAAAATTTCTAAGCAAACCAACTTGGTGTAATTGTTAATATTATTCACATAAATATAATAAAATAAAATAATTATTTTTGTTTTTTCTATATTTTTTTCTGTACCATCAGATAAAAGATTTGTCGAGAATGAAATCAACATCAGAGAAAAAGAAATATTTAGGAAGATGAAAATAGTGAGGTTTGTGGTCCATTTGGTCTTCCTATTAAACCTTCCACCGATGAACATAGTTGTAGAGATGTTAGAAGGAACCTTGTATGTCCTTAAAGTCTCTCATAAGCCTAATTTGCAGCAAATTTCAACAGTACATTTTTGTGAATCCTTTGAAATTTCAAGAGAGAGTTCAATATTTTCTGAGGTATTAAAACTGGAATTTGCAGTCTTAAAGTTTCTAAGCAAACCAATTTGGTGTATTTGTTACTGTTATTCACATAAAATGGAACATATTTACATTTTTTGTTACGAGATATTACTGCATGTGTATATCTTTTTAAAAAAGTATGTTTATCCGACAAAAATTAAATAACTAATCATCTCACTCGAACTTAGTCACATCATCTCAACAAAATATAAAACAATTATTTTTATTTCTTTCCTTTATATTTTTTGTATTGTAACATTAAATAAGAAAAATAATCATAATATGCTACTTGAAAATATAGATAGTTATAAAAAATACATATTCATTAACCTTAAAATTTAAAATTCAAATTTGTGTGAGACCAAATAGATATGTAAGTCAAACAATGGCAAATAAGGATAAGTACATGAGTGAATATGTACGTAAGAGACACAACATTACATTCTCTCTTTTCATTCCCACAATTACAAATAGTAAATATTTTATTCTTATAATTTAATTTTTAAACAAACTAAAAACATTAAATAAGTTATCTATATCATATTCTATAGTTTATGTAATTTATTCTTATGTGATCATATACATATTTTGCAAAATTTTAACGGACATATATCATGTGCATACATACTACAATATAAGTCTTGTGTTGGTTATGAACATGCACGTTTGGATACATACTGCAAGTACTTGTAAACATACATTTATAAATCATACAAATATAAACCATATATTCATAATTCGTATTGAACGTGTTGGCTACTTTAGCAATTAACTATGTATGGGGTGGTGGTTGTATTGTGTTTTTTTTTCACTAATGAACATTTTCTGAAATACTGTTCACATTCTCTATTAGTACACTGTTAAACTACGTACACAAGTATTATTACTCGTACACAGTCCATATACAAACAGTAATATTTGAACAACAAATATTATACGTTCAAGATCGTACTGATTTAGACGTACATTGTATGATTAAAATATAGGTACACAATATATGTAAATGAATTTTTCTCTTATATGAAAGTTGGATATTGTATTAGAGATTCGCCCATTTTTTCCTTTTTTTTTTGAACGTAATAAGAAAAAAAAAATTGTTTGTCAAATTGTTTTTTGGAATTTGATCAATTCTTCCTTTTTCTTTGAATTGAGTTTGTGTAAAACAAAGTTTATCGTGTAACTCTGGCTCAATACTTAACAATGCAGGGTGGTCATTATACACTTCGTAAGACTCTTTCAGTGACATCAAACCGTACTCAGATTCAAGTTTTATCAAGTTTAACATGGCTATAGCTTTATCCTTCAGAATAGAGTGATCATAGAAACACTCATCTAATCAATTAATATATGATGGAATGGCAAAAAATTGCTTATACAGTCTCATCATTCTGCAACTCATGAGTACACCAACTCTTAATGAATGCATAAAAAATGAATGTAAATGAATCATCACATATGCGATTCAACAAATGAAACCACCACCTTTTGGCTCATATTCAGTCACCGCATATGGTATTCCTTTGAAATATCTATAATTAAACCAAAACATCGCATATGAAAGACAAATCGTATTATGTATTCAATTTATATTTTATGCATTATTTCTTATCAATTCGGATCACAGAGTCACAAACATTAGAATTCAGAAGTAAACAAGTGTCAAATATGCATGTAATAAATGTCTTTGTCTTTATGTTTTTTTGTCAACCACACATTAATTAAAAAGTCACACCCTGATTGGTCGCCTAAACCGGGTGTAATGAGTTTACAAAAGAAGTATTAGAAAAAGCAATCGAGAGGTTCGGGCTAAACAATCAGCCTTAACATTACAACAGCGGGAAATCTTGATAAGTGTGAAAGAAGGAAAGTAAACACGGAGCAGACCAATCTCATCTAAGAGATTAGAGAAAGTAGGCCACTCATCAGGAGATCTACCATTGAGATTAACTCGACACAATCTGTTTCAAAAACCTGACAATTTACTCTCCTCCTAAGGAAAGTCTTCATACCCCAAATTAAAGCTTCCATCTCCGAGTGAAGGGGCGAAGGACTTCTGCGTTGACACTTAGCTCCTAAGACACTGTCTGATTATCATCCTGATAGCACCACCACACCATACCTGATGTGGGATCTAATTGTTTCGAAGAACCATCATTTTGGCATCTCAAAGCGTCTAGAGGAATGCAAACTAAGTCCCTAGAATCCATAACTCCAGAAGAACTCGATTGGGCCTCCTTGCATGCAAGTTGTTCATTTCTAGCGAGAATTAGGATGTCAGATGGCTCTGATTGTATCCCTTTAAAGACCTTCTTATTCCTAGCTTTCCATAAGAACTATAATATCCAAGGAAACCAACGGAATTTACATGACTCATTAGGATGAGCTGGCACTCGCTAGAAGAGAAAATCCATGTTTGTATACACTGAACATGTTGGGGAACTACCTGTTATTAATGAAGTTGATGACAACTCCCAAACTTTCCTAGAGTGAGGGCATTCAAACAAAGCATGATTGATAGTTTCTTCCTCTGTTCCACACCTCTTACACAACATATCACAATCCATCCCACGATGGGCTAAAGCCAAATTAACTGCTAAAGAGACTGAGGTAATTTGCCCTAGAAAATGTTTTTTCTTTGGCGATACTTTAATTTTACATGCTTGAGCTTTCAAGGCTGTACAAGTTGGGCCCTACTCAACCTCCTCAGACATATTACGTGCTAGCGAGTACCCAAATTTAACCGTATATCTTCTAGATTTGGAATAATGCCAAATTAGCTTATCTTGATTATAGGAATGGCTAATAGTCATTCCCCTTATAACAGAATATCCTCTGGATCCATATATTCATGAAGAACAGGCAAATGTCAATCCGTAGTCGCTTGATTAATTAAATGAATAACCATTAAATTTGGATGAAAAAATCGCCCTCTCCCATTAGTTGGGCGTGGATTAATATCGGGAATCCAGTGGTCATGCCAAACTGAGATATTATAACCCAAACCAAGGGACCATCTTGCACCTTTTTTGATCAGACTCTTTGTCGAGAAGATGCTCCTACAGTCAATTGATGGAGAATATGGTTTTTTAGCTTTTGAAGGATAAAAATTTCAAAAATACCTATCTTTAAGCACTCGCGCTAGCAAAGGGTCCGGAAAGTTTATCAATCGCTAGTATTGCTTAGCCAACATAGCATCATTGAATTTTCCAGGCTTCGAAAACCTATTCCCCCATCCTGTTTCAATTTGCATAATTTTTCCCAGGCTACCTAGTGAAGACCTTTACTATTTTGATTAAAACTCCACAAATAATTAGAAATAACATTTGTTAACTTAGTAATTAGCTCATGAGGGAGCTTAAAACATGACATAACATATGTAGGTAGTGCCAAAGTAATAGATTTTATCAGTACCTCTTTTCCACCTTTTGATAGGTATTTAGTTGACCAGCCATTAATTCGATCATTTAATATCTCTCGAACGTAGACTTTCCGGAATCTCCAATTAGGTTCCCATACCACCTTCCTTTGTAATTCCAAGAGTATTTTTTAAAAGTTTTTTTTTTTGGTTAGGAATACTCTTACCAAACATAACCGATGATTTATTAAAGTTTATCTCCAGTCCCGATGCTTTCTCATTTTTTCCAATAATATCCATGACCATTTGACAATGACTAACCTCTGCTTTGCAAAAAATAGACTATGGTCTGCAAAAAGCAAATGTGAAACAGTCGGACTTGTCCTCGCAATCTGAATCCCTGTCAACATGTTTTCTCTTTCGGCCTTCTTTATATTTGCAATCAACACTTCAGTGCATAAAATCAACAGGTAAAGAGATAACGGGTTTCCCTGGCGTAAGCCTCTCAAAGAGTCTCTGAGGTACAATACGTCCTCTAGGTTGTCCGTTTAGTAAAACCTGATAAGAAACTGAGGTAACACACCACATGATCCAAGAGACGCAAAGGGGTGCAAAACCAAAGTGAAGGAGGACCGCCTCCAATAAGGCCCATTCTATCTTGTCGTACGCTCTACTCATATCAGTCTTATTATCAAGAAACTCTGATCTACATGCCTTATTCGTACGTAAAGTCTACCAGTTTGAAAAAATTCACGAACCAGAACCATCAAATCATCCTTTAAAGAATGCCAATACCTCTGGAAAAATAATGCTGTCATCCCATCTGGTGCTGGAGTTTTTTTTGGATGATTTGCAAATAAGGCTGTCCTAATTTCGATCTCCGAAATTTCTCTTAGAAGTTCCCTATTCATATTTTCTGTAATAAGTGGACTAACTTCCAGCACCATCTCTAGTATACCACTTAAATGAGACTCTACAAATAGATTTCTAAAATAACCAGTGGCAATATCCTCCATTCCTTCTTCTGATTCTTCCCAATAATCATTCTCCCCATATAAACCTGAAATTTTATTCCTCACCCTTCTCTGTATGGAAAAAAATGTACTTTTATCACCTTCGTTTAGCCAAAAATTCCTACTTTTTTTGTTTCTAATAGAGCTCCTCATCATGATAAGCCTCCTTCAGTTTCCTTTCAATAATTGAAACTTCTTCTTGCGGGATTGAAACATCCTTCTTTGCCTCTTCCAAAGACTCCTTAAGAGAAGAAATATTTGCCAGTCCCGATGGAACATTATTTTTTCTCCACCAAGAAATAGAATTTCTGCAGTTTTTTATTTTATCCAGAAAAACCGAAACTCGAAATTAATCGTTCGATTCCATCCTAAATCAGTCGCCTCCGCAAGACCCTCCTTCCAAACCCAATTTTTATTAAATCGAATTTGTCTCCTACAGTTTTCTGTTGATTTCGAACAAGTGACTAGAACCGTTCTGTGATCCGATCCAATCATCTCTAGATAATTTACTTTGGAAAAAGGAAAAAATCTATTTCATTCTTCATTTCCTAATGCTTGATCAAGCCTACTTCTGATAAGTTACTTATTCCTCTGACCCTTCCAGGACAATTGATCACCATAACATGGAATTCCAACATTCCACAATCCCGAATTATCAAGTTGAAAGAGACAAAAGAAGCAGATGACCTCAACTACCACCTCTCTTCTCATGATTACTGGTGAGATCATTAAAATCCCCAACCATAAACCAAAGATTCTTCCGATCCGAACCTATTTGTGTTAGCCATTCCCACACGAGTTCTCAAAGTTTAACAACAAGATCCCCGTAAACAAAAGACATAAAGATAATCTGTTGACCAAAGAAAGCTTTGACATCAATGATTCGGTTACTTGAGTAAAGAAACTCTAATTTTATTTCAGCATTGTATAACAAATCTAATCCACCACTAGACCCGCAGGGATCAACCATATACAACTTATTATAACCAAATTGAGTTTGAAATTTCTCTAAATAAGGATAACAACGTTTTGTTTCCGATAAAATAAATGATCTGGTTTTTTTTTTCTTCCATATATCCCGTAAATAATCCTCTGTCAGGTAAGCTCCTCTTCCATGACAGTTCCAGCTTAGGATCTTCACGTATGAGATCCACCGTCCCTTTCTTCATGCTTTTCTGTGCATTTCCTGCAATGATACCCTATTTGTCCTTATGGGTCCTCAAACCTGCTGCCTTATATTTGTTAACCTCACCTGCAAATTTTTTATACATAACCTTAGACAATAATCTTTTCCCAGGAGAATCCAAAAGCATTACGATTTTCTTTTTAATATTTGTCCCTTTTAAGTGTTTATCACCAGTAACCTTAGAAGGCATGTTTTTCCTAGAATTCAGAACAATATCCTTCATAGCCTTATTAACAATCCCAATACCAACAGTGAACGAATCAGGTGTTAGAAGTGTACCTTTTGAATCGCTACTGTCCCCACCAGAATCAACAATTCCATCTTCTTCATTAGCCTCCTTATTTGTACCTTGAATAATTGCAGCCTCCTTCTCTTGACATTCCCCTTCCTCCAAAAGATCATATGTACTCTCTATGAAAGCCAAATCTTCAGTAGAAGCCATGTCACGTGGATCCAAATCTTCCTCCAATGTCACCTCTTTCTAACCGTTTTGCATAACCAGATCCTGAGAGATAGGATTCTCCTCTTGGTTGGTTTGCGTTGTGGTTACAGGATAGATAGGCTGGTATAGTGGCTTTGGCCAAGCTGATACCACACCTTTTCCTACCTCTTGTGAACCCAGCACCTTAGGTAGTGAATCTGCCGCATCATCCTTATACTTTTCTTGTCTGATTCCATCATTCAATTCACCCCAATCACCCCTGTGACCACTCCTTCTCTCCCAATAATTAACCTGATTTTTGTCATACCTACGATGAATTTATTTGCTACTCTCGCCAGCCTCATTCTTATAGGGAACCTGATCTCTTTGCTCCTCTCTAGAATACTTCAGTGCTCTCTTGACAGAGGGTTTCCTTGGTTTTTCCTAGCCTCCATCATGCCCATAAACCAAGTGGTTAGTTGTATGATGCTGCCATGGCGCACCTCTTCTCTCAACAATGTTTACAAAAGCCTACCAATTTATCGTATTCTAGAGAGACCACCACTTCTTCACCCGTATCAAAAGGAACCATTTGAAAAATCAAGGGATTAAAACCATTCACCGTAACATAGATACTCCTTGAGTTCACATCCATTTCTCCAATCACTAGCATATGCTTCCCAACCGCCCTCAAAGCTGCTTCTTCCCATAAGTGCATTGGGATTCCAGTAACCTTAACCTAAAAATTAACCGCCGATGGATATAAACTGGAGAGTATAGGTTCCCAGCGAACCAGAGACACCATCCACCCATCAAAATGATAAGACCCATTCGCAAAACACCGAGGAGATCCTCCTCGGACAAGAAACTGAAATGAAACGTGCAATTACCCAAGTCAGCACCAACAACCTTATCTTCCATCTTCCAAATATTTGGGAAATTTGTCACCACAGAATCCATCATTTGGATACTCGGATTCATTAACCTCCCAATGAGAGTTAGGGAAAACTGTTGATCCTTTGTGACAAGAGTGAGCCAGAAATTTTCACCGTTTCGGTGCGAACCATCGTAGCCTTACCTTTGTTCAATCCTAATCCAATAACCAACCCAAATCATGGGTATGATTTATGTCTTTTTTCTTTATTAATAATCACTATTTGGATATTGGGTATTATACATTATATATTAAATATATGATACATTGATACACAAAATGAAATTAAATATTCTAATTTATCAGTAGATGTATGTGTACACATATTTTTAGTATATACTTTGGATCTGATCTCAGAAAATACTTTGATAGTACGAGAAAAAGTTGCATACAAGGTTTCGATTGGTAATTATCTCGCACCACACCGCACGTACGTATACATATACATATAAACATATCAAAATGTATACATGTACATATATATCTATACGTTTTTGTTACTATTTGAACGCACCACACCTTTTCCGTCGTTTTTCCGCATGTTACCATTCAGAACCAAGATGGTTACTTTGATATTGTTGTGAACGTATATGATGTAGTGATAGACGTACATGAAATAGTGATGTATATATATGTGAACTTGATATTCAATACAAAGATGATTTGTAAACGTACATATTTTGAATGTCATTCTACAAAAATATGGTTTGTATGTGTACAAAATGTTCATATGTGTACGTACACATAAACACACCGTGTACATACATACAAATTATTATCGTGTATGTACACACACATATATATATATACATAATCTAAAATTGTTTCCAACGACACAATTCATGATAAATAAAAAATAATTTGAAATAAAAAATGAAATACAGTAAAGTGGGTTTTAAAAGATAAAAAATATATATACATATATATTTCAAAGTTAAAATAATTCCTAAAAGTGAAAAAAAAATGTAAATACAAAAAATAGTGGAAAACAAAACTAATTGATTAAAAATAAGAAAAACTCTCTAAATATATATTATTTTAGGGGGAATTGCTAAAACTAGACCAAAAATTGAGTTTGAATAAAAACTAGACCCCAAATTGAAACAAATGCAAAATTAGACCTTTGGGGTATGGAAATTACATTAACCATTTTATTTGCAAACAAAAAAACAGAAACCGCAATTACAGTTCTAACCTCCGCGCGAAGTAGACTTCTTGAATGAAGTCTCACAGTAGACTTCGTTCATGACATCCATGAAGTCTGAACCGTAATTAAACCTTAGATTTAAATTAGGAAAATAATAAAAAAATATTTTTAATGCAATTTTTTCTAAAGAAAATAAGATTATCTAAAATATGAACTTTATAAATTAAAATTTCCTAAACTTTCATAAATTTTAAGCATGTAAGGTTGATTATGTTTTAAAATACCATAAACAGTCACAGACTTCGACCATGAAGTCTAAAACCGTAATTAAATGTAAAAGTTTAATTAAAAAATGATAAAAAAATATTTCGATCAAAATTTTTGAAATATAAATTATTTTAAACCAAATTGAATAGGTTTAAATATAAAATTTCATAAAACTAAGCCATTTGATGTAAACCATGTGAGGCACATAGGTTAGAGGTTGTCAATGGGTAAGAATTCATGCATATATCTTTAGAGTTAGACTTAGTTTGATATGTTTTTGATATAAAATGGTGATCCTTCGTATAGTTGTTAGATTTTGAATATATTATACTATTTTGATGTCAAATGTTAGTATTTGTTAACGAAAAGTGAAAAAACATTCGAAATTTTAGAGTTTAGGGCTTACAGACTTCTCGAGTCTCGGGTGAAGTCTGACGGTAGACTTCGCGTGTGAAGTCTGTAAGATTTTGTCATCGTAGACTTCTTTGCAGAAGTCTGAAATTCAAATAAATCCAAAATTTTGACCGAATCTTTTCGCTAAAATTTTTGGAAACTGAATTAAGTTAAAATTTACATTTACTAAACAAGATAAAACCGAAATTGTAATAGTTAATCCGGGTACAAAAATTAAAAAATCTCCATCGCTCTTTTTCTCCTCCGAATCACCAAACGTCACCGGAAATCTCTAAACGCTGACACTCTTTCTCCTCTTTCGCCGTAACTTATCGATATTCTTCCTCTCTGCGGGAAAACCCCAAACTCTAATCTCATTTTTTATTTGATTCTCAGATCTTGGAATCGCAACCGTCTATTCATATCTTCAAAGCTATTTTGTTTCTGTCTTCGCATATCAGATGAGTAGTAGGCGGTCGGTGAAGAGAGCATTGATTCTAGATGACAATGATGATGAAGATGAAGATGAAGATGAAGATGAAGATCCAGATGAAGATAAAGATCCGATGAAGATGAAGAATCAGATGAAACTCACACTTACTAATCCAGACTCTGAGATGCCAATGCAAAATTTTGTCGACCTGGTGAAGAAGGAGTACGATAATGCACGAAAAGATTGTTTTTGTTGTCTAAGAGGACGAAGGTTGATTGGAACTCGGGTGGAAAGTTTTATCTTGAGTCAAATGGTGA
>SMJT01000147.1:4800-40283 GCA_004349715.1 Crucihimalaya himalaica
ATCAGGATTGCACTCACACAAATCGCATTATTACCCTAGTGATGGTTATCAATCACAATTCCACTCATGTAAAGGCAAATTCTGAAATAAACCACTCGTACCTCTGTGCTCTGCTTTTACTTGCTGACATGTTTGACACTTTGATACCCTAGCCTGCAACATCGCGCTTCATATAATCCCAGTTGTAATACCGTTTCAAGTCATAGTACATCCTGGTGGTTCCCAGACGAATGAAAAACACAAATTATGAGCGATGAGCGAAGATTTGTCCTTCACCCTTATCATTTGCACCCTAATTCGGGTATTATACATGCACATACCTTTCTCTGCAGTTGTAAAATCCCTCGACATTGTTTTCACACTTTTTCTTTTAAATCAGCATCATCAGTTTCTTTGCTTAGCGGATTGATATATCATTGTTTTACCCGTTTTTAACCATGATATAAGTCCTTTAATTGTTTTGAGTATTTTTAGAGTCTTTCAAGTCTTTTCAGGGTAATTAGGCGCAATTGGAGCTAAATTGGATTTATCGAAAACTTTGAAGCATCTCAAAGCTGAAGCAGTTTGAAATAAGCTCAGTATCGATCGACACCCATGCAGTGTCGATCGACACCGTCATCCGGAAAAAACACAACTGAGAATTCTTGTATCGATCATACCATTTATGTTATCGGTCGATACGGATAGTAAAAAAGCACGTTCTTCAGAAACCCGAAGAAGAAACAGAAGATTTTGTATTTTCCAATGAACTCCAAAGCGTGTATTAACTATAAAAATTAGGTTTTTCAGCCTCTGAGAAGAAAACCACTGATTTTGGAGATAGAGAATTTTGCAATAGAGTTTTTGAGAAGAACCTTGAACGCTCTTTGTATTCTTACTCTATTTTACTCTTATGAATTATTTATTCATGATGTTTGTTCATTCACCATGTCTAGTAGATTCCTTGTTAGGTTTAGGGTTATTCAAAGGTATTTGATGAATTGTTTAAATTAGATTTAATTGTTAGGAAAATCTATAGAGTTCTTCACCTGGACTTTAGAGATTAATGCTTATTCTAGCCTGCGAACTAGAATCTGATATTAGGTATTAATTGACACGAAAGTGTGATTAGTTTCCTGAACTAGTGTTTGGTAAAGCAAAAGACCTATTCACAAAGAAAATTGGTTTAGGATTTTGTGTGAACAGTTGAACCTGAACGTTAATGCTTGTTTGAATTCATAGAATTGCAAAGAAATATAGAATTCTAGGTTTAGACATAGATAGTCTTTCGCAGCGACAGCTGTTTGATTTTACATCTGTGTTTCAATTCAAGAACGGCTTGCTTATTATATTTCCTGACATTTTATTTGATGATAATTCTTATTTACCTGCGAATTTCCCTAGGCCTAGCGTTTTCCTCATTGATCTTACTACTTGATTTTAATGTTTGTTATTTTTTGATTACATTCATTTTGCTTAGCTTAATTCATATTCTGTAATTTATTGAGTGACAATCTTGAGTCTTTGTGGTCACCCCTAGAATACTATAAGCTACTGCTTAGATACTTTAGGTATTATATTGAGCATATCACGGATTCTCCAGATATAGTATGCCTTATTCACGCTTCTAATCCAACAACATTCCTCTCCGGCAGAGGTTCGCAGATACAAGACTACACAAGATACCTTCCAGCTCTCGCATCTCTTTTCTTCTTGAGACATCAATCCTACCCCTATTCAGGCGTCAACTACCAAATTAGCTTTTCTCGGGGTGGTAAGTAGTCTAAATCATAATCTCCTAACAACTCTACCAATCTCCTCTGCTTGAGGTTAAAGTCTGACTGTGTGAATATTATTTCAAGCTTTATGGTCTGTAAATACTTGAACCTTCTCTCCTACAAGTATGCCGCTAGATCTTTAAAGCAAATATAACTGCTACTAACCCAAGTCATGAGTAGGATAGTTATACTCGTACGTTCTTAGTTGTCTCGATGCATAAGCAATGACCTTCTCATCCTGCATCAACACACAACCTAATCCATATCCTGATGCGTCTATATACACCACATATATGTACTCATGTCCTTGGTAGTACTAATACTAGAGTTTTTGTCAATGTCTTTTCAGAGCTTGGAAACTATCTTAACACTTCTCTCGTCCACTCAAAATTCACATCTTTTCCCTGTGAGTCGTGTCAACGGCTTTAACTATATATAGCGAATCCTTCAACAACTTTTTTAGTAACCTGCAATCGAAGGAAACTACGGACCCCAGTAACGCTCTTAGAGTTGGCCAACTGGTTTATCAAATCTATCTTCTCTAGATTCACATATACTCCCACCTTGGAGACAACATGATCAAGAAATCCTATACTTCTCCGCCAATAACTGCACTTACTCAACTTGGCATATAACTCTTGTTCTCGTAATTTATCCAACACCATCCGTAGGTGTTTCTCATGTTCTTTCTCACTTCTTTGGTATATCAAATGTCATCGATGAATACTATCACACACTTATCCAAGTTACTCTCGAAAAACATTTTTCATCAATTTCATGAAAGCAGCTGGCGCATTGGTTAACCGAACGACATTACTACAAACTCGTCGTGTCCATACCTAGTCCGAAAAGTGGTTTTCCATATATCCTCATGTTCAATAGAAATCTTGGTGTACCCTAATACCAAATCAATCTTTGAAAACAACAAAGCTCCCTGCAACTGAACACATAACTCATCTATACGTGGCAGCAAATATTATTTTTGATGGTCACCTTATTCAACCCCCGGTAGTCGATGCAAACTCTGAAACTCCCATCCTTCTTTTTTCAAAAAATGGACTGGTGCTCCCCACGGCGAAATAACTCGACTAGATAAACCCCTTATCAGAAAGATCCTCTAATTGACTATTCAATTCTGTCATTTATGCAGGCGCCAAATGTAAGGTGTTTGTGCAACTGGTGTCGTCCCTAACTCCAACTCTATAGTGAAAGCGTCTGCTCTATAGTGGTGATCCTTTTATAGTGGTGATCCTTTTAAAGACTCAAACACGTATGCATAATCAGCCACAACTAGAATATCTTCAACTCCCAGTTCTATTTCATCCCTCCACCACAGAAATAGTGGCGAAGAACGCGCTATCATTACCCTTCTCTATCAGCTCCTCTGCTTGCAACATAGATATGATAAAAATCCTTCACCAATTTTCACACCTTTTCTAACTTCCTTTCTGACCTTCCAAAATGTACACGAGCCCGATGACAATCTAGAACAACTTGATGTTTCTTTAAACCAGTTCATTCCAAAAATCATGTCGTAATGATTAACCTCCATTTCTGTAACATTGCCAAGTGATTCTTCTCCGTTTATCATGATAGGAACACCTAGGTGGACTCCAGTAGATCCCATTCATTCTTTTCCAACTGTCCCAATCTTCTTGCTTTCAGAACAAATTCACCATCGAAAGTTTAACTCTAAGCCATTTCTGGCCTTACACAGCTAAGTGTAGCACCAATATCAAAAAGTGTGTAAACTGTCCACCCTCCCACTAGAAACCGATCTTACTCAATTATATTATTTCTAACCAAACGATACATACACGCAAACAAAAGTCTAGGATTCAGATAATCAAAAAAATTCTTGATTAATTGAACACATTACGTACCAACAAATTGGGTCATCTTCCTCAGACTCTACAGCCATCATCATGTTGAGGTCCAACGTTTATGACGTTTTGGAAGTGGCGGGAAAGGCTCTCTAGGATGATCTCCGACTTGCTGCCTTCCAACATGCTGTTTCCCCATCTTTTGCGTGCAAAACTTTGGAATATGTCATGTTTTCCACACTCGTAACAATTCACGTGTTCATAAATAAGGGACAAAACCTAAAAATATGACCCATCTAATTGCACTTGTAACAAATTGGAGGAGTCATCACATTAGTTGTATCCCAAGTCTTCTTGTGAGAGCTCGTCCCCTTCGCAGCTTTTGCAAGTACTGCCTTGTTCTGACTAATCTCCTGTTCTAGCCCTAATCTCCAACCCGGTAGCTTTTTCTACCAACACAATCCTGATCATCGGTACTCGTACATTTCACAACGATTCTTAAGTTTCAATTCTTAAGCCACTTAGAAACTCCAAATAAGCTTATCCTCATCCATAAATCTCTCGGCGAACCTGTCATACAATCTTAGTTAACGCGCTTTCCTTCCGCGACATGGTTCCAAACATTTTAATTCGAAATTCACCAGCTATCATAAAAAGAAATAAACCATCAATTAACCTGCTCATAACGGTCAAACTCCTCCTCGTACTCCCTCAAAATCTTTTTTCCTTATCAAAGATCCAAAAATTCATTCTCCATCTGATCCATAGCTTTCCTTGGAAAGTACTTCCTGGAGAATTATGCCTTAAACTTCCCAAGTCAACTCATACCGCCCTTGCATCCGATCTGCCACTTTTTCCTGCCGCCTAACCAATGATTCATGTTTTAGGTATTGTACTGCCAAGTCCTTGCGGTATTCTTTTGGACACATGGCATTCTCCAAATTTCTTTCCAACCCTTTCTTCCAATTATCAGCAGTGGTGGGGTTGATTTGCCACCAAAGGACTCAATGCCCATGTCCTTCAAGGTCCTAATACCCTCCCAGTACGATGTCTCTACACATGGATCTCCATAGGTGGTGGCAAAGGCGGTGTGGATGCTCAAGGTGGGACTAGCTCATTTTGCGCATCCTGCTGTGGTGCAATCACCTTTGGTGTTCCTCTCGCAACTGGTTCCCTCCGCATGTATTCTTGGAACCTCTTGAAATTCCTCAAACTTGGCCACCTCAGCTTCTCATGAATATTGACTTGGTGCTCCTTTTGCTTTAGCTAGGTTAGCCCCACTGGCTCCAAGTGCTCATCATGCACACTATCACTAGAGGTCGCTATGCTCTCAGCCCTCACTCTTTAGCTACGCAACAACTCCAACATGTTCCTCCACGTCCTTCTTTCGGCGGCATCTGAACACAAAAGCGAGATATTCAGCTCCCTCCTCTGGACTGTCTCTAAAACTGACTCCAGCGGACAACTCCTGCATCTACTCTTGATTGCCTGCAAATGGGAAGAGACGGGTGAGTAATCAAAGATTACTCAGTGAAGCAAGCCTAAGGTGCACGAGTTCTTCATACATAAACACATCTAAACAATCACAAAGCCTAAAGCTAAGACAAGCAAGCAAGCACGTGTCAACGACACACACATCGCACAAATGGGACTACGTCTATAACCGTTCTAACATGGCCCGGATTCCATGTGGCAACATACGATATCTCTCGTGCAAAACAGATTCCTCGTGTCTTAGCACTTCATCCTGCAACATTCACCCGTGCTTAACAGATCCTTCGTGCCTAAGCACTTCTTCTCGCACTTTTCACACACATTTGTTAGCCATCCTGACCTACCTGAATCCACATCCATCGGCTACCTGAATCCACATCCATCTCCGCCGCTCATCTGCAATTTCTCACACAATCATTATTATACCACACAATAACATGTTTCACAATCACGCAACACGCACTAAACTATTCAGTTTTAATTTATATCTCCATTATGTTTATCATTCATTTTTCTACGGTCATAAGAAATATATTTATATATAAATAATATTATATATATATATATACTGAACAAACAAAATATTTGGCTTAACTTTGAACTAAGTTAATTATCTAAATATATTTATATAGGAAGAAAGCACAACCTTGTCCTCACCTTAACAAATCGGTTCTGAATTCATAGGTGAACTAGCGAATGCAGAAATCCGATTCAACAACCAATTTCTATCTGCATCAGTTTAGATTTTTTTTTTTTGTCAACATCTTTATATTAAAAATATCTGATCAAAAAGAGCCAATCAGAGGGAACATTGTTAACAAACACTTGCATATTGCGGTTGTACACGAACAGTGCGTGCAAGTTTATCCGCCTTAGTGTTAACTTTTCTAGAAATAAACGAGATGGAAAACACTGAGAAACTTTCTTTAAGGCGCTCAATTTCCTCCAAGTACGTTGTAAAGGCTGGCCACTCTATTGGAAAAGAACACCATCCTCACCAATTCTGAGCAGTCCGAAGCAAAAGAGACCTCAGTTTTCTGTGCAGCAATCAAACATCTCATCGCCCATACTAATGCTTCCACTTCTGCGTGCAACGGGGATAGACTACGTCGAAGATTACAGGCGCCCATCGTCGGTGGCTCGCCATTATTTGTTGAAAAAAACCAACCCAATCCTGTGAAGGTATCGGTTTCTTTCCACGAAACGTCTAATAAGCATTGATTACCTGGGAATTAATACCTGTGAACCATTACCTCAAGGTTTAACCTCTCTGGAAACCTCTTTTTGGGCTAGGGTCCAAGCCTGAGGGTTCATCAGTGCTTTATTACCTCACGAGGATCTTTATTGACATTGTTAAAAACTTTTTCATTGCGAGCCTTCTAAATAAACCAAATTAGCCACGACCGAAAGGAAACTCTTTTGGGTACTCTCCAAAATAGAAAATCTATATTTGCGTACAACGATGAGGAAGGAAAATTCCCCAGAGCCGAAGGGATTTGTGACAATGCCCAGGATTGTAACGCTGGGGACACTCAAAAAAGAACTGGTTTATTGTTTCCTCGTCTGCGCCACATCTAGCACATCGAGTATCGCAGTTTATGCCACGCCTCTCAAATTTGATGTCACCGAAACACAACCAGTAAGAACTTTCCACATAAAATGACGCAAACTTTGGGGGACATTGTTTTTCCATGCAAAAGATAGCAAAGGACTGATATTTGGGCCAGAACATGCACCCCATTGGTTCATCTGATTCTCTATCTGTATGTGTGGTAACCTGATTTAACCGAATAATTTCCCATCTTAGTGAAAATGCCATCCTAGGCTATCATGTCTAAAAGTCGAGCCTACATGCATTGCTTTGAATAACCGCAGCATCCGTAGGGTCAATGAAGTCATTAATCAACTCCATATGCCATGAATTTGTATATGGGTCAATTAAGTTATTGTTTTGTCAAAAAACATATGCCCTTGCTTAATGCCGGCCTCGGGTGTTTGAGCTGGAATCCAGGGATCATTCCATACTGAAATGGAAGTGTCGGACCCGACTCTTTTAATAAGTCCTTTGAGAACCAGAGAGCGAACTGATATGATGCTTCTCCAACCATAAGACGGTGATGTGGTCCTAGATAGGATCAAGTCCCTGAACGTCTCCAAGAGGTTGTGCAGATGTCAGCAAATCGAAAGTGGAGGCGGAAGTGAAGAAATATTGATTTGTGAACTTGAAACGGTATTGAAACTTGTGTGAATGAGGGATACTTCTCAAGGATGGTGGAAGATCCTCTTGACTATCAGCTTGCTCGGTATGAATGATGAAGACCAGACATGTTGAGCAAGAGGTGGAACATTTCTAAATTGTTGAAGAAACCCTTAGACTTTTGGCTCTTGAAGGAAATGGGAATCGATCCAGATTTCGGATTCAAGATGATCAAACGGAGATAAAGAGATGATTGATATTAAAATGTTTGATGATCTAGAAAAGAGATACAAGAGAGTACATATAGAATCCAGGAGGGTGCATACGAGTAGACAAATACTCCTAGGAAACCTCCAAGACAATTACGAGAAAGCTAGGAAATTACAAAAACATTAAGAAAGAAGACTAAACCTTAAAACTTAAATTTAAATGTTTAAATGATGTGATTAGATAGGATGGAATGGGGCTTGGTTCATCAAGAGCTTTGGTAAAGTACCTTGGGATTTCCTCATTGAAAACCTTTCTTAGAAAACCCATTGGGACAAAACTAAGAGGAGGGAAAAAGATGCAATCCAAGGCACCTCTCTTGATTGAGGTTTAGGTGGCTTGAATCACAACCAAGGTGGAGTGATTAGCACACACTAAACTGGCCTGGATGGTGTTGAGAATGTTGTTTAAGTTTTTGCTTGGACCGAGTAATGGGACCATTGTTTTGCAACTTTTCTTCTTCACTGTCCTCGGATTCTTGGTGCTTTGTAGCTTCTTCTGTAGCTTCTCCTTGCTCAAGTACAAGCTGCTCCTTTGGTTTAGGTTCCTTTCTAGTCATGCTCACATCATCCTCCCCCAGTTGAGAAGGATTTGACCTCAAATCTGTTTCATCTCAAAATATGACCAATCAGTAATATTAAAGCTTGAATTCACTTGGTACTTACCTTGAAGATCCAGTTGGTAGGCATTGTCATTGATCTTTTTTATACTTTGAATGACTCGATTCTGGCATAAGCTTGACTTCCTTTCACTCGGAAATCTATATTTTCTCAAATGGATCCACACCAGTCTCCTTCTCAAGGTCAATTTTTTTCGACCTTTATTGGCTTGTTGTGCATATAACTTGTCTTGTTTTCAATATTCAGCCGAGCCTTCTTATGAATCTCCTTAATTAGTTCAGCCTTTTTCTTTCCATAAAGACTTGTCCTTTCACTCATAGGCAAAGGCATTATATCCAAAGGTGAGATGGATTGAACCCATAAACAATTTCAAAAGGCAAATACTTAGTTGCTGAATGCTTAGCATGATTATATTCAAATTCTACATGAGGAAAACAATCTTCCCAAGTCTTAAGATTATTTTGATTATGGCTCTTAACAAGGTAGACAAAGTTCTATTAACCACTTCGGTTTGACCATCCGATTGTCGGTGACAAGTTGTATAGAAACAAAGTTTAGTTCCTAGTTTCGACCAAAGTGTTTTCCAAAAATAACTAAGAAACTTAGTGTCTCTATCTGATACAATTTCCTGCATGCCATGAAGTCTAACTATTTCCTTAAAGAACAAACCAGCTACATTAACGGCATCATCGGTTTTATGACAATAAAGTGAGCAATTTTGGAGAATCTATCAACCACAACAAATACCGAATCCTTTCCAGTCTTTAGTTCTAGGTAATCCAACTACAAAGTCCATAGAAATGTCATCCAATAGGATTATGTAAGGGTATACAAACCGTGCTTTGAACCGTGGACTTAGCTTGTTTACAAGTGACATATCTTTGGCAAGCTTTTTCGACATCACTCCTCATATGGCAAAATAAGTGTTCTTGTAGTACATTTAATGTCTTTTCCATGCCAAAGTGACCCATAAGACCACCTGCATGTGCTTCCTTAACAAAACAAATCTCGCAAAAAAGAGTTAGGTACACATAGGCGATTTTCATAGAATAAGAACCCATCACTCTTAAAATATTTTCCGAGGCCAAATTTTTCACAAACAACATAAATATCTTTAGTCAGCATCAGTAGCATATAATTCCTTGATTTGTTCAAAGCCTAACAACTTAACTTCTAAAGAGTTCAAGAGAACATACCTCCGAGAAAAGAGCATCAGCTACTACATTCTCTTTACCTTTTTAGTACTTGATCACATAAGGAAGGTTTCAATGAATTCAAACCCACCTTGCGTGTCTCTTGTTCAGTCTTTGTTGCCCTTTGAGGTGCTTGATGTATTCATGGTCGATGTGAATAATAAACTCCTTGGGCCAAAGATAATGTTGCCATGTTTGTAAGGCCCTAACAAGTGCGTAGAGTTCTTTGTCGTAGGTTGGGTAATTGAATGTGGCTCCTCCAAGCTTTTCGCTAAAGTAGGCTATGGGCTTTCTTTCCTGCATAAGAACAGACACCAATACCAATTCCTGAGGCATCACATTCAATTTCAAAGGTATTATCAAAGTTAGAAGAGATAGCACCGGGAGTGTGTTAGCTTGTCCTTCAAGGTTTGAAATGCTTCCTCTTGAGTTTGCTCCCATTTAAAACCCACATTTCTTTTGATAACCTCAGTGAGTGGAGCTGCTAGAGTGCTAAAGTCTTTGACAAATCTCCGGTAAAACCCAGCAAGTCCATGGAAGCTTCTTACATCCCCAACATTCTTTAGACTCGGCCACTCCTTGATGGCTTTGATCTTTTCCTCATCGACTTTAATGCCATTTGTACTACAAAACCTAAGAAGACAAGGTTGTCTGTTCCAAACGTACATTTCTTAAGATTGGCATACAAGGTCTCTTTCCTAAATATCTCAAAAACGCTTCTAAGGTGCTCAATATGCTCATCTAAGCTTCGGCTATAAATTAGGATGTCATCGAAGTAAACTACCACAAAATGACCTATGAAAGCTCTAAGAACGTGGTTCATCAATCTCATGAAAGTGCTAGGTGCATTTGTCAATCCAAAAGGCATTACTAACCACTCATATAAACCATGCTTAGTTTTAAATGCGGTTTTCCACTCGTCGCCTTCTTTCATCCTTATGTTGATGGTATTTACATTCAAGATCTACCTTAGGAAAAGATGCGTAGAACCATGCAACTCATCAAGCATATCATCTAATCTAGGTATAGGATGTCGATACTTTACAGTGATATTGTTGAGGGATCGACAATCCAACACACATCCTCCAGCTACCATCTTTCTTCGGCACAAGCAAAACGGCACAGCACACGGGTTCATACTTTCGCGGATATGACCTTTCTCCATGAGTCTGACTAAGTTCCTTGGTCTCCAAGGATTGGTTCTGTAGGCTGGGTTGGGGAAGGAAGCACCTGGTAGAAAGTCGATTGTGTGCTCTATTCCCCGACTTGGAGGTAAGCCTTGCGGATGCTCATCCGGAAACACATCTCGAAACTCCTGTAAAAGAAGTTGAATTTTGCTAGGCAAATCCTGCATAGATTGATTAAATTAAAGCATTTTTTAATCACAAAGAGTAGATGTGGTAAGTGACTCCCTTGGTGAGGCTGGATCACGAGATTAGCCGGTTGTTTGGTAGGTGTTTGGTGTTTGTTTGGGCTTCGGTTCGGCTTGAGTTTTGTTCTTTTTCAAAGCTATTTGATCTAGTTAACCTCCTGTGGGTGATAAGGGTACTAGGATTGTTTTTTGCCCTTAAACTCAAACGAATACCTATTAGTAAACCCAACATACATTACCCTCCTATCCGATTGCCAAGGTCTACCAAGTAAGATATGACTAGCATCCATGGGTAAGACATCACACAAAACCTCATCTTCGTACTTTCCTACGGATAAGGGACTAAGACTTGGTTCTCTACCTCTAATTCTCCCTCATCATTAAGCCATTGCAACTTATAAGTTGTAGATCTCTTAGTAACCTTAAGCCCTAGCTTTTTTCTACCATAGTCTGACTCGCAACATTGGTACAACTACCCCCATCAATCACTAGGCTACAAACCTTATCTTTAACTAGCAGCGAGTGTGAAATATTGTCATTCTTTTCAGGCCTAGCTTGCACTTTTAAAGTTCTCATAGTTGACTAAGAGCTGACCTGTGTGTGGCATGACTTCATTCTCTTCTAAAGATTCAGCATCCGATTGTGTCCTCTCCTGTCTATCTCACCATTAGCCCTTATAACTATGATCCTCTTATTGGTACACTCTCTGGAGTAGTGACAAATCCCTTACACTTAAAACACTGAACTTACCTTTGTGTGTAGAACCCTTATCTATGCGTTTAAATTTCAAATCATCTTCCTTAGGTTTAGCGGCTGACTTAAAGTCCTTAGCAAAACTAGACTTATCTTCTCTAGAATGGCTAAACCTAGTAGAATTAAATCCGGTTTTAGGGTTCTTTCTCTTAAGTTGTTTCTCAAACATAATAGCCTTTATGGAGAGTTCTTCTATTTCGACATAGTGATGGACCTCTAGTTGATCTATGATATCCCTATTAAGGCCGCCATAAACCTAGCCATAGTGGCTTCATTATCCTCCTGAATATCAGCTTCTAAGTAACAAGGTTTCCATCTCTTTAAAATACTCTTCTACCGATCTAGTTCCTTGAGATAGGTTTCTAAGCTTAAGGTGAAGCTCCCTATGGTAATGACTAGGTATAAACCTTCTCCTCATGATGATTTTCATCTAAATGCCACGACTCTATAGGTAAATCCCCAGCCCTTCGCCTAGAAGTAACTAATTGATCCCACCAACTTAGATCATAGTCTTTAAACGCGGTTGGGGCTACTCTAACCTTGTTCTCCTGGGTTTAATCCCTACAATCAAAGACTATCTCTATCTTTTTCTCCCATTCTAAGTATTCTTCAGGGTCATTGGTGCCATGCAAGGACGAAACTTTATCTTAAGGCCGGCAAAAGGGTCACGAGGGTTAAGTTGGATGTTCCTAGGCATCCGATCATCTTGTGGTCTTCTTCTCCTAGATTGGTGTGACCTAGAGGAGTGACTATAGTACTACTCAGCATCAGTAGGTGGCTGGTTTTCCCGTAGTCGGTCATTAATTGATCTTTCTATTTCAGCTCTCATGATTGCCATACTCTCATTCATCATGCTTCAAAGGAATCAGAAGTTGTTTGTTAGAGTTGAGGATTCCTCTCCATTGTCGGTTCCCACCATGGTACCTGACAAATTCAGTCCAAAAACAAGTAAAAATGCTCACAGAAAACACATTTCAACTGATCAATCAACGTACAAAAGACCAATACAAAAACCTTAGCAAAAATCGATTTCTAGAACTCTGAAACCCGGTTGGTAATTGATGAGTCTAAAACTTTTTAAATTCGTTTTGAAACATTTTGACTCGGATTTCCTAAGTCTCTTAAGTCTTAAGAACAAGTTCTAACAGGAAAACAAACCAGAAACATTCATCATATCGCAAATAGAAATGAAAAAGACACAAAGTGAATTTGCCGAGAATGTAAAGAGTTGAAGAGTACAACCTGGTTTGGAGTGGGCTCTGATACCACTTGATGTGATCCTAGATAGGATCAAGTCCCTGAACGTCTCCAAGAGGTTGTGCAGATGTCAGCAAATCAAAAGTGGAGGCGGAAGTGAAAAATATTGATTTGTGAACTTGAAACGGATATGATCTCGAGAACTTGTGTGGAATGAGGGATACTTCTCAAGGATGGTGGAAGATCCTTGGACTATCAGCTTGCTCGGTATGAATGATGAAGACCAGACATGTTGAGCAAGAGGTGAACGAAGTGAAACTTCTAAAGGGGTGTGAAGAAACCCTTAGACTTTCGGCTCTTGAAGGAAATGGGAATCGATCCAGATTTCGGATTCAAGAGATGATCAAACGAGATTAAGAAGAAATGATTGATATTAAATTGTTTGATAAACTAGAAAAGAGATACAAAGAGAGTACATATAGAATCCAGGAGGTGCATAGGAGTAGACAAAATACTCTTAGGGAACCTCCAGACAATTTACGAGAAAGCTAGGAAATTACAAAAACATTAGAAGAAGAAGACTAAACCTTAAAACTTAAATTAAATGTTTAAATAGATGTGATTAGATAGGATGGAATGGGGCTTGGTTCATCAAGAGCTTTGGTAAAGTACCTTGGGCTTTTCCTCAATTAAAAACCTCTCTTAGAAAACCCTTGGGACAAAACTAAGAGGAGGAAAAAGAGTGAATCTCAAGGCAACCTCCTTTGATGAGGTTTAGGTGGCTTGAATCATAACCAAGGTGATGGATTAGCACACACTAACTGGCTTGGATTGGTGTTGAGAAGTGTTTGTAGTTGTTGTCTTAAGTTTGGCTTGCTTGGACCGAGTAATGGCGACCATTGGCGATTTGCAAGTTTTCTTCTTCATCGTCCTCGGATTCTTGGTGCTTGTTAGCTTCTTCCGTAGCTTCTCCTTGCTCAAGTACAAGCTGCTCCTTTGGTTTAGGTTCCTGCTAGTTCATGCTCACATCAGAGGGTGAATTAAAATTAACCGGGTTCATAGGATCGCCTTTACGATAATACTCCCTTTGAATATCCTGCTGTACTTGAGCAAGGAGAAGCTACGGAAGAAGCTACAAAGCACCAAGAATCCGAGGACGATGAAGAAGAAAGCTTGCAAATCGCCAATGGTCCCATTACTCGGTCCAAGCAAGCCAAACTTAAGACAACACTACAACACCTTCTCAACACCATCCAGGCCAGTTTAGTGTGTGCTAATCCATCCACCTTGGTTGTGATTCAAGCCACCTAAACCTCATCAAGAGAGGTGCCTTGGATTGCACTCTTTTTCCCTCCTCTTAGTTTTGTCCCAATGGGTTTTCTAAGAGAGGTTTTCAATGAGGAAATCCCAAGGTACTTTACCAAAGCCTCTTGATGAACCAAGCCCCATTCCATCCTATCTAATCACATCATTTAAACATTTAAATTTAAGTTTTAAGGTTTAGTCTTCTTTCTTAATGTTTTTGTAATTTCCTAGCTTTCTCGTAAATTGTCTTGGAGGTTTCCTAGGAGTATTTGTCTACTCCTATGCACCTCCTGGATTCTATATGTACTCTCTTGTATCTCTTTTCTAGATCATCAAACATTTTAATATCAATCATCTCTTTTCAATCTCGTTTGATCATCTCTTGAATCCGAAATCTGGATCGATTCCCATTTCCTTCAAGAGCCAAAAGTCTAAGGGTTTCTTCACACCCCTTTAGAAGTTTCACTTCGTTCCACCTCTTGCTCAACATGTCTGGTCTTCATCATTCATACCGAGCAAGCTGATAGTCAAAGGATCTTCCACCATCCTTGAGAAGTATCCCTCATTCCACACAAGTTCTCGAGATCATCCGTTTCAAGTTCACAAATCAATATTTCTTCACTTCCGCCTCCACTTTCGATTTGCTGACATCTGCACAACCTCTTGGAGACGTTCAGGGACTTGATCCTATCTAGGACCACATCACCGTCTTATGGTTGGAGAAGCATCATATCAGTTCGCTCTCTGGTTCTCAAAGGACTTATTAAAAGAGTCGGGTCCGACACTTCCATTTCAGTATGGAATGATCCCTGGATTCCAGCTCAACACCCGAGGCCGGCATTAAGCAAGGGTCATGTTTTTGACCCGTCTTTAACTGTTAATAACTTAATTGACCCATATACAAATTCATGGCATATGGAGTTGATTAATGACTTCATTGACCCTACGGATGCTGCGGTTATTCAAGCAATGCATGTAGGCTCGACTTTTAGACATGATAGCCTAGGATGGCATTTCACTAAGATGGGAAATTATTCGGTTAAATCAGGTTACCACACATTACAGATAGAGAATCAGATGAACCAATGGGGTGCATGTTCTGGCCCAAATATCAGTCCTTTGCTATCTTTTGCATGGAAACAACAATGTCCCCCAAAGTTGCGTCATTTTATGTGGAAAGTTCTTACTGGTTGTGTTTCGGTGACATCAAATTTGAAGAGGCGTGGCATAAACTGCGATACTCGATGTGCTAGATGTGGCGCAGACGAGGAAACAATAAACCATGTTCTTTTTGAGTGTCCCCCCAGCGTTACAATCCTGGGCATTGTCACAAATCCCTTCGGCTCTGGGGAATTTTCCTTCCTCATCGTTGTACGCAAATATAGATTTTCTATTTTGGAGAGTACCCAAAGAGTTTCCCCTTTCTTGGTTTCCGTGGCTAATTTGGTTTATTTAGAAGGCTCGCAATGAAAAAGTTTTTAACAATGTCAATAAAGATCCTCGTGAGGTCCTTAAATTAGCAACTGATGAAGCTCAGGCTTGGACCCTAGCCCAAAAAGAGGTTTCCAGAGAGGTTAATACCCTTGAGGTAACTGGTTCACAAGGTATTAATTCTCCAGGTAATCAATGCTTTATAGACGTTTCGTGGAAAGAAACCGATACCTTCACAGGATTGGGTTGGTTTTTTTCAACAAATAATGGCGAGCCACCGACGATGGGCGCCTGTAATCTTCGACGTAGTCTATCCCCGTTGCACGCAGAAGTGGAAGCATTAGTATGGGCGATGAGATGTTTGATTGCTGCACAGAAAACTGAGGTCTCTTTTGCTTCGGACTGCTCAGAATTGGTGAGGATGGTGTCTTTTCCAATAGAGTGGCCAGCCTTTACAACGTACTTGGAGGAAATTGAGCGCCTTAAAGAAAGTTTCTCAGTGTTTTCCATCTCGTTTATTTCTAGAAAAGTTAACACTAAGGCGGATAAACTTGCACGCACTGTTCGTGTACAACCGCAATATGCAATGTTTGTTAACAATGTTCCCTCTGATTGGCTCTTTTTGATCAGATATTTTTAATATAAAGATGTTGACAAAAAAAAAAAAATCTAAACTGATGCAGATAGAAATTGGTTGTTGAATCGGATTTCTGCATTCGCTAGTTCACCTATGAATTCAGAACCGATTTGTTAAGGTGAGGACAAGGTTGTGCTTTCTTCCTATATAAATATATTTAGATAATTACTTAGTTCAAAGTTAAGCCAAATATTTTGTTTGTTCAGTATATATATATATATAATATTATTTATATATAAATATATTTCTTATGACCGTAGAAAAATGAATGATAAACATAATGGAGATATAAATTAAAACTGAATAGTTTAGTGCGTGTTGCGTGATTCTGTGAAACATGTTATTGTGTGGTATAATAATGATTGTGTGAGAAATTGCAGATGAGCGGCGGAGATGGATGTGGATTCAGGTAGCCGATGGATGTGGATTCAGGTAGGTCAGGATGGCTAACGAAATGGTGTGTGAAAAGTGCGAGAAGAAGTGCTTAGGCACGAAGGATCTGTTAAGCACGGGTGAATGTTGCAGGATGAAGTGCTAAGACACGAGGAATCTGTTTTGCACGAGAGATATCGTATGTTGCCACATGGAATCCGGGCCATGTTAGAACGGTTATAGGACGTAGTCCCATTTGTGCGATGTGTGTGTCGTTGACACGTGCTTGCTTGCTTGTCTTAGCTTTAGGCTTTGTGATTGTTTAGATGTGTTTATGTATGAAGAACTCGTGCACCCTAAGGCTTGCCTTCACTGAGTAATCTTTGATTACTCACCCGTCTCTTCCCATTTGCAGGCAATCTTCAAGAGTAGATGCAGGAGTTGTCCGCTGGAGTCAGTTTTAGAGACAGTCCAGAGGAGGGAGCTGAATATCTCGCTTTTGTGTTCAGATGCCGCCGAAAGAAGGACGTGGAGGACATGTTGGAGTTGTTGCGTAGCTAAGAGTGAGGGCTGAGAGCATAGCGACCTCTAGTGATAGTGTGCATGATGAGCACTTGGAGCCAGTGGGGCTAACCTAGCTAAAGCAAAAGGAGCACCAGTCAATATTCATGAAGCTGAGGTGGCCAAGTTTGAGGAATTTCAGAGGTTCCAAGAATACATGCGGAGGGAAACAGTTGCGAGAGGAACACCAAAGGTGATTGCACCACAGCAGGATGCGCAAAATGAGCTAGTCCCACCTTAGCATCCACCACCGCCTTTGCCACCACCTATGGAGATCCATGTGTAGAGACCATCGTACTGGGAGGGTATTAGGACCTTGAAGGACATGGGCATTGAGTCCTTTGGTGGCAAATCAACCCCACCACTGCTGATAATTGGAAGAAAGGTTGGAAAGAAATTTGGAGAATGCCATGTGTCCAAAAGAATACCGCAAGGACTTGGCAGTACAATACCTAAAACATGAATCATTGGTTAGGCAGGAAAAAGTGGCAGATCGGATGCAAGGGCGGTATGAGTTGACTTGGGAAGACTTTAAGGCATAATTCTCCAGGAAGTACTTTCCAAGGAAAGCTATGGATCAGATGGAGAATGAATTTTTGGATCTTTGATAAGGAAAAAAGATTTTGAGGGAGTACGAGGAGGAGTTTGACCGTTTGAGCAGGTTAATTGATGGTTTATTTCTTTTTATGATAGCTGGTGAATTTCGAATTAAAAATGTTTGGAACCATGTCGCGAAGGAAGCGCGTTAACTAAGATTGTATGACAGGTTCGCCGAGAGATTTATGGATGAGGATAAGCTTATTTGGAGTTTCTTAAGTGGCTTAAGAATTGAAACTTAAGAATCGTTGTGAAATGTACGAGTACCGCATCAGGATTGTGTTGGTAGAAAAAGCTACCGCGTTGGAGATTAGGCTAGAACAGGAGATTAGTCAGAACAAGGCAGTACTTGCAAAAGCTGCGAAGGGGACGAGCTCTCACAAGAAGACTTGGGATACAACTAATGTGATGACTCCTCCAATTTGTTACAAGTGCAATTAGATGGGTCATATTTTTAGGTTTTGTCCCTTATTTATGAACACTGTGAATTGTTACGAGTGTGGAAAACATGACATATTCCAAAGTTTTGCACGCAAAAGATGGGGAAACAGCATGTTGGAAGGCAGCAAGTCGGAGATCATCCTAGAGAGCCTTTCCCGCCACTTCCAAAACGTCATAACGTTGGACCTCACATGATGATGGCTGTAGAGTCTGAGGAAGATGACCCAATTGTTGGTACGTAAATGTTCAATTAATCAAGAATTTTTTTGATTATCTGAATCCTAGACTTTTGTTTGCGTGTATGTATCGTTTGGTTAGAAATAATATAATTGAGTAAGATCGGTTCTAGTGGGAGGGTGGACAGTTTACACACTTTTTGATATTGGTGCTACACTTAGCTGTGTAAGGCCAGAAATGGCTTAGAGTTAAACTTTCGATGGTGAATTTGTTCTGAAAGCCAAGAAGATTGGGACAGTTGGAAAAGAATGAATGGGATCTACTGGAGTCCACCTAGGTGTTCCTATCATGATAAACGGAGAAGAATCACTTGGCAATGTTACAGAAATGGAGGTTAATCATTACGACATGATTTTTGGAATGAACTGGTTAAAGAAACATCAAGTTGTTCTAGATTGTCATCGGGCTCGTGTACATTTTGGAAGGTCAGAAAGGAAGTTAGAAAAGGTGTGAAAATTGGTGAAGGATTTTTTATCATATCTATGTTGCAAGCAGAGGAGCTGATAGAGAAGGGTAATGATGCGTTCTTCGCCACTATTTCTGTGGTGGAGGATGAAATAGAACTGGGAGTTGAAGATATTCTAGTTGTGGCTGATTATGCATACGTGTTTGAGTCTTTAAAAGGATCACCACTATAAAAGGATCACCACTATAGAGCAGACGCTTTCACTATAGAGTTGGAGTTAGGGACGACACCAGTTGCACAAACACCTTACCATTTGGCGCCTGCATAAATGACAGAATTGAATAGTCAATTAGAGGATCTTTCTGATAAGGGGTTTATCTAGTCGAGTAGTTCGCCGTGGGGAGCACCAGTCCTATTTTTGAAAAAGAAGGATGGGAGTTTCAGAGTTTGCATCGACTACCGGGGGTTGAATAAGGTGACCATCAAAAATAAATATTTGCTGCCACGTATAGATGAGTTATTGGATCAGTTGCAGGGAGCTTTGTTGTTTTCAAAGATTGATTTGGTATTAGGGTACCACCAGATTTCTATTGAACATGAGGATATATGGAAAACCACTTTTCGGACTAGGTATGGACACGACGAGTTTGTAGTAATGTCGTTCGGATTAACCAATGCGCCAGCTGCTTTCATGAAATTGATGAATAATGTTTTTCGAGAGTACTTGGATAAGTGTGTGATAGTATTCATCGATGACATTCTGATATACTCAAAGAGTGAGAAAGAACATGAGAAACACCTACGGATGGTGTTGGATAAATTACGAGAACAAGAGTTATATGCCAAGTTGAGTAAGTGCAGTTATTGGCGGAGAAGTATAGGATTTCTTGATCATGTTGTCTCCAAGGTGGGAGTATATGTGAATCTAGAGAAGATAGATTTGATAACCAGTTGGCCAACTCTTAAGAGCGTTACTGGGGTCCGTAGTTTTCTTCGATTGGCAGGTTACTATCAAAAAGTTGTTGAAGGATTCGCTAATATAGTTAAGCCGTTGACACGACTCACAGGGAAAGATGTGAATTTTGAGTGGACAGAGAAGTGTTAAGATAGTTTCCAAGCTCTGAAAAGACATTTGACAAAAACTCTAGTATTAGTACTACCAAGGACATGAGTACCATATGTGGTGTATATAGACGCATCAGGATATGGATTAGGTTGTGTGTTGATGCAGGATGAGAAGGTCATTGCTTATGCATCGAGACAACTAAGAACGTACGAGATTAACTATCCTACTCATGACTTGGAGTTAGTAGCAGTTATATTTGCTTTAAAGATCTAGCGGGCATACTTGTAAGGAGAGAAGGTTCAAGTATTTACAGACCATAAAAGCTTGAAATACATATTCACACAGTCAGACTTTAACCTCAAGCAGAGGAGATTGGTAGAGTTGTTAGCAGATTATGATTTAGACATTACTTACCACCCGAGAAAAGCTAATTTGGTAGTTGACGCCTTGAATAGGGGTAGGATTGATGTCTCAAGAGAAAAAGAGATGCGAGAGCTGGAAGGTATCTTGTGTAGTCTTTGTATCTGTGCAACCTCTGCCGGAGAGGATGTTGTTGGATTAGAAGCCGTGAATAAGGCATACTTACTCTGGAGAATCCGTGATATGCTCAAATATAATACCCTAAAGTATCTAAGCAGTAGCTATAGTATTCTAGGGGTCGACCCACAAAGACTCAAGATTGTCACTCAATAAATTACAGAATATGAATTAAGCTAAGCAAAATGAATGTAATCAAAAATAACAAAACAATTAAAATCAAGTAGTAAGATCAATGAGGAAAACGCTAGGCCTAGGGAAATTCGCAGGTAAATAAGAATTATCAATCAAATAAAATGTCAGGAATATAATAAGCACCGTTCTTGAACTTGAAACACAGATGTAAAATCAACCAGCTGTCGCTGCGAAGACTATCTATGTCTAAACCTAGAATTCTATATTTCTTTGCAAATTCTATGAATTCAAACAAGCATTAACGTTCAGGTTCAACTGTTCACAAAATCCTAAACCAAATTTCTTTGTGAATAGGTCTTTTGCTTACCAAACACTAGTTCAGGAAACTAATCACACTTTCGTGTCAATTAATCAACCTAATATCAGATTCTAGTTCGCGAGGCTAGAATAAGCATTAATCTCAAGTCCAGGTGAAGAACTCTATAGATTTTCCTAACAATTAAATCTAATTTAACAATTCATCAAATACCTTTGAATAACCCTAAACCTAACAAGGAATCTACTCAGACATGGTGAATGAAACAAACATCATGAATAAAATATATATCATAAAGTAAAATAGAGTAAGAATACAAAGAGCGTTCAAGGTTCTTCTCCCAAAACTCTATTGCAAAATTCTCTATCTCCAAAATCAGTGTTTTCTTCTCAGAGGCTGAAAAACCTAATTTTATAGTTAATACACGCTTTGGAGTTCATTGGAAAATAACAAAATCTTCTGTTTCTTCTTCGGGTTTTCTGAAGAACGTGCTTTTTGACTATCGGTATCGACCGATACCATAAATGGTATCGATCGATACAAGAATTCTCAGTTGTGTTTCTTCCGGATGACGGTGTCGATCGACACTGCATGGGTGTCGATCGATACTGAGCTTCAATTTCCAAACTGCTTCAGCTTTGAGATGCTTCAGAAGTTTCGATAAATCCAATTTAGCTCCAATTGCGCCTAATTCCTGAAAAGACTTTGAAAGACTCTAAAAATACTCAAAATACTCAATTAAAGGACTTATATCATGGTTAAAAACGGGTAAAAACCATGATATATCAATCCGCTAAGCAAAGAAACATGATGCTGATTTAAAGAAAAAGTGTGAAAACAATGTCGAGGGATTTTACACTGCAGAGAAAGGTATGTGCATGTATAATACCCGAATTAGGGTGCCAAATGATAAGGGTCTGAAGGACAAAATCTTCGCTCATGCTCATAATTTGTGTTTTTCAGTTCGTCTGGGAACCACCAGGATGTACTATGACTTGAAACGGTATTACAACTGGGATTATATGAAGCGCGATGTTGCAGCTAGGGTATCAAAGTGTCAAACATGTCAGCAAGTAAAAGCAGAGCACAGAGGTACGAGTGGTTTATTTCAGAATTTGCCCTTACATGAGTGGAATTGTGATATGATAACCATCACTAGCGGTAATAATGCTATTTGTGTGATCGTGCACCGACTCACCAAGACTGCTCATTTCTTACCCATCAAGAAAACAGATAGTGCATATGTCTTTGCTCACTTGTATCTGGACGAGATTGTTAAAAAGCATGGAGTGCCAGTAAGCATTGTTCCCGATCGGGATACAAAGCTTACATCTTTTTTTTTGGCAAGCGTTTCAGAAAGCCTTGGGGATAAAGGTATGTCTCAGCACAGCGTATCACCCCCAGACGGACGGATAGTCTGAGAGGACAATTGAGACGTTGGAGGACATGTTGACAGCATGTGTACTTGATTTGAAAGGAAATTAGCTTAAGTACTACCATTGGTAGAATTTGCGTATAACAACAGTTATCACTCTAGCATAGGGATGCCGCCGTATGAGGCTTTGTAGGGTAGGCCATGTCGCATCCACTTTGTTGGACCAAAGTAGGGGAGCGTAAGAACTTGGAGCCAGAGATGGTTGAGGAAACCATAGAGCAAGTGGAATTGATTCGGAAAGGCTAAAAGAATTCCATGATAGATAAAAGATTTATGAAGACAAACGCCAGAAAGAGTTGGAATTTGCTGTTGGTGATGCAGTATACTTGAAAGAAATTTCAGAGGAGCAGATAAAAACCCAAAGTTGAAAATGCTTAAGCCAAAATATATAGGACCATACATCATTACATACATGATCGGTGTTGTAGGTTATCGTTTGGCTTTACCTCAGGAGCTATCTAGCTTCCATGATGTTTTTCATGTATCAGTTTTGCAGAAGATGGTCTGAGAACCAGAGTTGGTTTTGACAAGCCCGCCAACAGATCTGTATCAAAATTTGACTATATTGAGTACTCTTATAAAAGTCTTAGACCGTAAGGCAGCATATATACATGGAAAACCAATTACGTCAGTCAAATTATGCTGGACAAGAGACGGAATCAGAGAAGCGGCCTGAAAATCAGAAGAACAAAGGCGGACAGACTATCCTGATCTCTTTAAGTACCAAAGTCATGAACAAGGTGACAGACTCAATTCGGGGACAATTATTTTTGTAATGGAAAGAATTGTAACGACTCGGTTTCGGGTTTAAATCGCGAGACCCAAACCGAGCCCGTTAGCGACTCAAAGAAAGACATAAGAAACCATAGTCATCTATCAGCGAGAGCCACAACTACTGTTCAACCTAGCTCACCTGCGCCGATCGTGTGTGACTCATGGTAAGCCACAAATCTATTACTCAAGTTCTATGGTTTGTTTTGCCATCACTCTAAACCACAGTTTCTGTACTGTTACAGCATATATCAAGCCACCAGAGATCCCTTGCGCAACCAGCCCTCATTGCCGTTTGAAACGTCTTCACCAGAGTGGTAAGTGTAACACCCGCCAAATACTTACATAACACGTCAAGTCAAATAAACTTAAAATCATAAGTAATTCCATTATTAAACTAGAAATAACCAACAACTACGATTAAACCAACTTAAATATCTCTAATTCCTTTAAAAGAAACGTATAAGTAATCAAAATAATTCAAAACGATCTGAAGAACAAAACGAAAACTCTGGAACCGGTACCCACTGACATCTTCAGAACTAGTCCTCAAGATAACCTGCAAAGGGAAAGAGGAGTGAGTAATCTTGCAATTAAAAATTACTCAGCGAGGGTAAGCCTTAGGGCTCACGAATTCTCCATACATAAACACATCTAGACAATCAAAAAGTTTAAACCTTAAACAAACAGGCAAGCACGTGTCAACGACACACAAACATCACACAAATGGGACCACGCCCCTTAACCGCCCTAACACGGCCCATATTCCACGTATCAACACACGCTATCCCTCGTGCATAACAGATCCCTCATGCCTTAACACTTCATCCTGCACCACACCCGTGCGTAACAGATCCCTCGTGCTGAAGCACTTCTTCCCGCACTTTTCACTCGTCGCCTCGTCAGCCATCCTGACCTATCCGAATCCACGTCCATAGGCCACCACACACCTACACGAATTTCTCCTAGCAGGCATCTCCGCGGCTCATCCGCATTTTCTCACACAACCATTATATTATCACTCAATAACATGCTTAACAGAACCACACAACACGTAGAAAACGATTCATTTTTAATATCTATCTCTATTATATTTATCATTCATTTCTCTACGTTCATTCGAAGAATATTTATATATTTATATAAAATAATATTATTTATAAATATATATATATACACCAACAAACAAAATACTTGGCTTAACCTTAAATTAAGTAATTATCTAAAAATATTTATATATAAAGAAAACACCATCTTGTCCCCACCTTAGCAAAATGGTTCTGAATTCACGGGTAAACTAGCGAAAGCGGAAATCCGATTCAATCTCAAATCTCAATCTGCAATAGTTTAGGTTAACCGATCAAAGATTAAATTATATAATAATAATTATAATTTATTTAATCTAATACACCTAACCAAATTTCAAATCCTGATTGAATATATTTGGTTTTTTCTAATTAAATTAATTAGAACCAGTTTAGTAATTAAACGAAACCTATTCTAATAATTTAATAATAACCGGTTTAATTTTTAATCCCAATAACCCCAAATCATCACATTCGCTCATCACCACTTGACGAGCACATGTTAGAATAATCCAGTTCACAAAATCAACCCACGACTCGATTTGATTATACGCCCACACATGATGTCTCCTTTGATTCACTAAGCTCCAATTGAATCTCTTTAAAATTAATTAACCCAGCCCACGATACACACAAGATCAGCCCAACATTGCCTTTGGTTTAATAACAATCAATTGCACGTATCTCAGTTGGTTTAATTGGTCCCGGTTTAATAACAAAACCACACACCAACATAGACACGAGAGAGACAGCGTCTCTTACCTTCTCTGGCAAATCTCCTCGACGGTTTTGGACGACGACTCGAACGGCGGAGTTGACGACTTGGTGAGGTGGATCTGCAACAGCCCAAGCTCACGGTGGTTAGATCTAAAATCAAAGTGACAGAAAAACTCGAACGGTTCATCGTTACCTCTCCGATGAAGACGACGACAAGGGCTGGGCTCGTGGAGGACCTCCGGTGACCTGGACGGTACTGCAATAGTTCACAACCAGTGGCTTAGAGCAACGGCAACAAACCAGATAACTTGAGTGAGGAATCGTGGCTTACCGTGAAACACAAACGTTCGACGCCGGTGAACTCGGTTGAACGGCAACGGTGGCGGCTTCAGCTATCGACGGCTAGGGTTTTCTGTGGTTGGCTTCGACGCATGTGTCCTTCTCTTATATGCATGAGAGAAAAAGAAGGGTTCACGCGGGCTCGAGTTGCTAGCGGGCTCGGTTTGGACCTCGCTATTTAAATCCGAAACCGGGTCGTTACAGTAAGCCACAAACCAAATAGAGTTATACTTCACTTGATTGTTAGATCTAAACACCGTGAGTTGGGCTGCTGTAGATCCGTCTCACCAAGTCGTCAACTCCTTCGATCTTATCGCCGTCCAAAACCATCAAAGAAACTCGCCGGTGAAGGTACACGCCAAAACCTACTCTCGGTGATGAAGTTGTGTTGTGATGTTTTATTATTAAAGCAAACTTAAATCGATCAAACAAAGAGATGCTCACGTAATTGATTTCTCATAAACCCAACTTAACTATTGAGAGTGATTGTGGATGTTGTGAGAGGGAAGAAGGGTTGGTTATTGAGCTGGAAATATTATCATGGCCACGGGAGTTAGATTGTGAGGTTCGTTTGGTTTATTAGTTATATGTTTCGATTAAATGGGTTTGATAACTAAACCGAGAGACTAAACCAAGGAAACGTAACGTAATTCAATTAATTGAAGTTGAACTGTGGTGTTATTAAATTATCGAGCTTGTGTTGGGTGAGTTGATTATTAAAATGCTTTGGTATTATTAATTAATTAGATGGGTTTAGTTAATTATTAAACCAATTCTAATTAATTTAATATAGAATACTAAATTTAGAATTTGGTTTGGTTATTAGATAAAATTATACTACCTCCGTTTCTGAAATATTGATTTTCTATGTATTTCACATACATTAAGAAACATTTAAAACTTATTTAAACTATTTATTTTTTAATTTTAAGTTTTAGTTATTTTAATAATAACTTCCATTCATTGGTTGTTTCATCCTTAATTTTTGGATTCGTCTTTTTCCAATGTTTGTATTTAATGAATTTTGCAATTAATGAATCTAAAAAATCAATCTCTTAGAAACAAAAACAAATCTGGAAAATCAATCTTTCAAAACAGAGGGAGTAATTATTTATTATTATTTAATATTTGACGGTTTATCTAAACTGATGCAGATTGAGATTGGTTGTTCAATCAGATTTCCACACTTGCTAGTACACCCGTGAATTCAGAACCAATTTCCTAAGATAAGGACAATGTTGTGTTTTCTTCCTATATAAATATATTTAGATAATTACTTAGTTTAAGGTTAAACCAAGTATTTTGTTTGTTGAGTGTATATATATATATATAATAATATATTTTTAGATAAATATAATAATATATTTCGTATAAATGTAGAAAAATGAATGATAAACACAATGGAGATAGATATTAAAAGTGAATAGTTTTCTGCGTGTTGCGTGGTTCTGTGAAGCATGTTATCGTGTGGTAAAATAATAGTTTTGTGAGAAAATGCGGATGAGCCGCGAAGATGTCTACAAGTAGAAATCCTTATAGTTGTGTGGTGGTCTATGGATGGGATTTGAGTAGGTCATGATGGCTGACGAGCCATCATGTGAAAAGTGCGGGGAGAAGTGGTTAGGCACGAGGGATCTGTTACATACGGGTGAATAGTGTAGGATGAAGTGCTAAAGGCACGAGGGATCTATCATGCACGAGGATAGCGTGTGTTGACACATGGAATTCGGGCTGTGTTTGGGTGGTTATGGGACATAGTCCCATTTATGTGATGTGTTTGTGTCGTGGACATGTGCTTGTATGTTTGTCTTATGTTTAGACTTTGTGATTGTCTAGATGTGTTTATGTATGGAGAACTCACCCCTCTCTTCCCATTTGCAGTTAATCTTAAAGAGTAGTTGCTAGAGTTTTCCGTTGGAGTCGGTTTTAGAGACCTTGTTTGCTATTCTTTTTGGTTTGGATTAGATGAATACTTATACGTTTCTTTTTAATGGATTAAAGACAATTAAGCTGGTGTAATGGAAGTTATTGTTATTTCCGTTTTAGTATGAAATTACTTAATTTATAAGATAATTGACATGTCGTGTTGTAGAAATAAATTTCAGGTGTCACAAAATTACTTTTAACTTCAGTGATGAGTGCCTATAAGCTTTCACAACGCTTAAAGAGGTCCCCTGATAGCTCCCATCATACATCCCTTAGGGACTCTCTCTTTTGAGGTATTGTGTGATACAAGCGATTTTGCTGTATGAGTTGTATTGGGGGAAAGAAAGAATAAAAAACTTCATGTTATCTACTACGCTAGCTGAATACTAGACGAGACACATATAAAATACGCCACAACCGAAAAGGAACCCCTCGTCATTGTTTTTGCTTTCGAGAAGTTCATATCTTATTTGGTAGGTTCTAAAATGATCGTGCACATTAATCATGCATCTTTGCAATATTTGATGGCAAAGAGGCAGACTGGTTTCAACGCAGTAGATGCGGTTGCGGTTGCGAGAGTTTTTGGAAGCGGACGGTTGTAGTTTCTAACGTTACTAAACGATTTGAAAAATTGGTTCAGCGTTTGAAAATGAGTGCGTTTGCGTGAGTTTTACCACTTATTAACCAGCAAATGCGTTAGCGGTTAAATAAAAAATAACCAAAATAAATATAATATATTACTATTAAAAGGTATAAAGACACAATAATTATATTATTATGATAAAATAAAAAAAATGAACATGTTAATAATTAAAAACCATGATTAAAGTAATTCTTTTCCTTTCTCACTCAAATTTTTCCCATTGGAATTTCCATCTTATTTCTCTAAGGTTATCAATTCTAACAACAAACGAATCATCTCGTCTGACCAGTTGGGTTTCTATTCGAGAAAAAAAGTTGAAACATATATATTCAATCGAGAGGCTCTGTACAATACAAATTGCAAAGGACGATGCCATGAAATTTTTTAAAGAGTTATACAGAAGCTAATGAATAAATAAAAGATATACGATACTTAGGTTAGCTTTTTGATTTTCAGCTGTAAGGCATAATTTAAATGGAGGAAAACAAAACTGAGAGAATAAGGTTAAAAAATTAATTAGGCTTTGAGAATAGAGAACGTGATACAAAGAGATATAAATATTACTAGATATATATATATTTTAAGGCAGCGTTGGTTTTCCTCTTTTTCTGTTTTTACCCAACCACAACCGTCCACAACCGTAAACGCTTACAGGAGATAACTTTTGAAATCTTGTGACTTAGAACAGCTATGAGAGGTTTGGAACGGTGTAAAGCGGTTTCTTTGATTGTTTTTATTGGCTAATAGAGTTGCATATCACCTTTCTCGGATAAACATTAAATAAGATATAACTATTGATGATAGACCCCCTGAAGAAACTCGTCTTCAACATTTTAGGTCCTGACTGGTTTAAACACAGTAGGTGCAGTTGCGATTGCGGGAGTTTGCGAAAGAGGTGGGTTGCGATTTCTGGCTTTATAAAGCCTTTTTGAAATGAGTGCATTTGTGGGAGATTTATGACTGGTTGACCAGCGGGCACATCAGCGGTTAAATCAAATATAACCAAAATAAATATAATATACTTCTATAATAAGTATAAAACACAATATTATATTATTATTATAAAATATAAACAGATTGAACAAATTAGTAATTAAAAATCATAATAAAGTACTAAATAATTATTCAAAATAAATAAATTTTACTATAAAATTTTATTACGATGCATTTGGTTCATCACAAAAAATTACATCTACTAATGTGACAAATTGTAAAAAGTGTGCTCGAATTTGTATATCTATTTGACAAAACAAGTTGGAACATGTATTCAATAGTCTTAACACAATACCGAATGCAAAGGAGGATGCCATAAAAAAATTCAAAAAGTTATATAGAAGCTAATGAATAAATATAAAGAAATATGATACCTAGATTTTCATTAGTTTGTATGGAAATCATAATTTTAATGGAGTAATTCAAAATAGAAAGAATAGGGTTACTAAAATTAGTTAGGGTTTGGTAACAGAGAACGTGATACAAACATATATATATAGTCCACCGTTGGTTTTTCTTATTATTATTTTTAAAAAATCTACCTAACCACAACTGCCTGCAATCGCAAATGCTTGCGCAAAGTAACTTTTGAAATATAATGATTTTGAGTGATCAGAAGCGGTTTCTTTTGAGTGATCAGTAGCGTTTGCGGGTGGTAGCGAGAGAACTAATCAACAACTCTGTAGTCATTCGTGATGATAAGGAGTTCGAGGTAAGTGTTGTTGATGTTCTCCAATGGTATGCTGATTTTGCAAATTACCTATATGCCGACGGATATGACTCACAAGACGAAGTGGAGCCAATGAACATGGATGACCAAATCACCATCTATCCGGATGAAGGCGAGTTACTAGTCACTCGGAGGGTTCTTTCAGTCCAACAAACCGTGGATGAACCCGAGCAAAGAGACAACGTGTTCCACTCACAATGCACCATCAAGGATAAGGTATGTCACATGATCATGGATAGTGGTTCATGCACTAACATTGCTAGTATCTCTCTTGTTGAAAAGCTAGGACTGGAAACCACCAATCACCCAAGGCCGTATAAGCTTCAATGGCTTAATGACGATGAGAAAATCGAGGTGACTAAACAAGTCGAGGTGCCTTTTTCCATCGGTGAATATCACGATAAAGTCCTATTTGATGTTGCACCAATGCAAGCTGGACATTTTTTACTTGGTAGGCCATGGCAGTATGATCGTGAAGTCACTCACAATGGCCGCACAAACCGAAACTCCTTTTGCATCAACAATCGCAAATTCACACTTGCCCCTTTAGAACAAAAGGAAATCCGTGCAATGCAAGCCAAAGCTAAGGTATGTGCCTCAACTAAGTTTAGCTTCTTTGCTGTTCAAATTAATTATTTACCTCAAGAAAAGGATATAATGCACTTGTCTTAGCCAAAGGTTCCATTTTCAGGTTTTGGAGCTAAGGAGCATTTTTCAACAACTGTGGACATGACAAGACATGTTCCTACTTTGGAGCTGACTGCACCTAGAGGAGCTTACCATTCCATGCTGATCCAAGCCGAACCACCAGATCTCCCAATTCGCTACTAATCGAAGATATACGAAGGTAAGACCTTAGAATCACAAAACCGCAAGAGAGCTAACTTGCTTTCTCTTGGTGCAGGAAAAATAGTTTTGTGGTTGAAACCTTTTCAAGGGGGAGGGGATGATGTAAGATCAACTCCTATCCTCACGGCGCCCAACGCAGATCCATGAAGAATCCACGTATAGGACACGGGCATACGAGGCAACCTTCAGAACCAGCGACCAGAAGAAGAATTTCCATGTGCCATCTTGAAGATTCCTCGACAAAGTGGCTATTCTAAGACGATCCATCGAGTTACTTCTGAAGATGAACGATCCAAGCCACCAGACGACGAGGAGCACCCACTTGCAGACACTGGAATCCACCCGGAGCTGACCACCGAAGAAGCCAGCCGTTCTTTGGAGAAACCCTTGAAGATTCACCGTCTAATACCCCAAGATATGAGGTTCCATTGAGAAAAACCTCACCACCAACGATCTGACTTCGGAGATATTCGACGCACCCTCAAGCCGGACCATCGCGGCAACGAGCATCCTCGAAGACAAACCGAAAATCCACCTGATAAGTCTGAAGACTTCCTACCATTTTTCATACTTCAATTCGAGACTACACGACGTTTTGAAGTGCCCAAAACAGCAGCCAATCTCGTATTCCACGTGGAGAAGACGAAATGAAAACTTTCCTTTTTCGACAATCCTTCTAGAAACGCGTCCTTATCTTTTGATCCAGGCCCTCCATCTCGAAGAAACGATCCCAGATGTCCATTCCTTGAAGATGTTCGAGATTCTTCCACGATAATCATTAAAGAATCGTGTCCCAACGGCTAGACATCTTCGAACGCTCCCTTCCCTATTTTTGAAATATTTTGTTTCCTTTCTTGTTATTTTCTGACCGCTGGAAGTCTTCCTTGTTCGAGCCTATATAAGCTCCCTCTCATTGTTTCATTTCAATCACCGAATGCTTTTATCAATAAGAAATTAAGTTTGTTTTTGCTTCAAAGTCTTTGAACCAAATCAACGTTTTTGCGAGATCTAGGTAGTTTGTGGAATCAAACTCTTGGTTTTCGTGTAGAGTCTCCATTCCTCGCGAGGAAGAGCCCTTGGATTGTATTCTCTAACCCTCGGTGTTGTGGAATCAACATCACTATCCTTCACCACCATGTTCAACGCTTGCGCCAACGTTTAGGATTTTGAAATCCGTGAGTCACGTCGAGGTGAAATCCGAGGTTTGCATCAGGAGGGGACGTATGTACTAATGCTTTGGTTATTGTGGTGAAATTTTCAAAAAAAAATTTGAGTCATTTCAGTGAAGATGAGGGAATTATGAGCTTTTCTAGGAACTTACTTGGGGCGATCTTCTTACATTCTATTCAGGCCAAGTTTAGAAGTTGAGCTGAATTTTGGAACGTCCATGAGAATAATCAGGAAAGTCTATATCACTGAAACATCGAATTTGGAGTTAAATTATCTCACTTAGGGGCTTGGTAATCATGCTATGGATTAGATATTCGGAGTTATGCCTTGTTTTGTCACTCTTTTGACCTCCGAATAGCAAAGACCATTTTTTATTTTAGTATCATACCTTGCACCCTTACCCATTATTCATACCCCATGAATTTTTTTATCATCGCTATTATGTGCACTCATGTGCATAAACTATAGCTGGCATTTCTTTATGATTAGGGTTGTTAGACGTATGATTTTGGGATGATTAGTAAGTTTATGTACATTAAGTTTTATTGACATAATTATTTTGAAGTTACTTAAAGAATTTTAAGGAAGTATGCAAATCATTTTGATACTTGATTTTGTATGACAAGAACTTGTTTCATCTCCCCTCACTAGCATATGATTATATTTCTATTCTTGAAAAAAAAAGAGTTAAAATTGTGGGGAAAGGAGAAGGAAAGAAACTGGAAACGTCATTGTTTTACTGTATAAATGCATCAAGGAAACTTTTGGTTTGTTTTACGGTTATGAAATTCATTAGGTAGTTCTAATGAAAGGAAGGCTATATAAGCATAAATTGGTATGTGTCTCACTGTGATTATGCATAATAATTTGCATCCTAGATTGTTAGGATAACCCGAAACACATGAGCCACTTTAAATGCTTCCTTTACCGTGACCACAACAAGTTTGATATTCTCTTTCTAAGAGTGCACGCACTTACGAATTAAATATTGTTAAAATGTTAAGTTCATTGATTTTGAGAATTCTTCATGAAATCAAATGCCTAGATGGTCGAGTATTTTTTTTTGATGGTGTAGAGATAAAAGCATAACCAGAGTGGTTTTTAAGAACTTTCTTGCGACACAAGCCAGATGATTTTGAGGGATCTCAACTGATATTTTACAGGGTTAGTACCGTTTTCGTGTTTTAGATGAGGACAAGAAGAAGGTGATCAAATCAGTATATGCAGAGGAGATAAAACGAGTCTTACTTGCAATGCCTTATGACAAGTCACCAGGCCCGGATGGCTACACGGTAGAGTTCTACAAAGCGACATGGGACATCACTAGACCAGATTTCACAACCTTGATACATTCTTTCTTTGCTACTGGTTTCTTACCGAAAGTATGAATTCCACGATCTTAACTCTTATTCCAAAAACAAATGCGCAGGAGATGAAGGACTATCACCCCATTTCATGTTGCAATGTAATTTACAAAGTGAGTTCAAAAGCTGATCGCCAACAAGTTGAAAGAGGTTCTACCAAAATTTATGTTGGGAAATCAATCGGCGTTTGTGAAGGATCGATTGTTAATTAAGAATGTTTTGATGGCGACAGAGTTAGTAATAGATTATCATAAGGACACAATATCTTCCCGTTGCACAATCAAGATAGATATTCAAAATTGGTTTATTTTATCTAGTGGCCATTTCTATAAATGCACTCTCGTCAATGGGGTTTCCTATATGGAATTCATAAATTGGATCTCTTTATGAATCACAACGATATCTTTTTCAGCTCAAGTAAATGGAGAAATAGCGAGTATATCCAAAGTGAGAGGGGCCTTCAACAAGGATGTTCTCTCTCGCCATATCTTTTCGTAATAAGCATGGATATTCTCTCAAAAATGTTAGATAAATGTAAACCTCCATTTTTACCGGTTTTAAACAATTTTTTACATATATATTTTGAGTCTTTTCTTAAGTAAAAGAGTGTTTCTAGTGTCTTTTAATATTTTTTTGATTCTTGACAGGTTTTAAAGACTTTTGAAGTAAATGGAGAGATTTTGGAACATTTTGGATGATTGGAGATACGAGCTCGAGTAGAATCGTTCAAGGTTTGGCCTCCGATGGAAGACTTTCCTCCTTTGGATCTTCTTCATATTTTAACACAAGAGAGAGGACGATGTTAGCTTTCATTTTCAAGTGGTTAAAGGAAATCTAACGATGCACTCAAAGGTTATGGCCATTCAACCGACCGATGGTCACCTAGAGCCGACCTTTTTATGATGGGGCTCTAAATCGATCGGTGCAGACACAGATTTGTTCGGTTGGCAGAACTTCAGACGCAAATTTTGAAGCCCAGATCAAGTCCAAATCGTTCAGAACCCTTCTTCTTCACTATCTAAACCCTAGACTCAACTTTTGACCTAAGTTCAGCCACTCTATTCATATCTATGCTAGGTTCAGCCACTCTATTCATATCTATTCATATCTATTCAGCCACTCGGGGATCAAGAAACGAGTGCCTTTGTTTTTTTTTTCAGAATTTTATCTACATTTTTTTACTATTATTTGTTTTCTTTTTTTAAGTGTATTTAGGGTGCAAGTAAAGATAGATGCTCAAGGAATTGTGGATCCTAATGTTCCAGCTCATAATCCAACTGGTGACCGCCAACCGATCGATTTGGAGGGAGGTCCACATCTGATTGGTTACCATCCACAATTGATAGGTTTGCAGTCAAGAAATATGTGACCTGGTACTTTGGGCAAATACAAAAATCCAGAAAATTTTTACACGAATCATGCTGCAATCCATTTACCTGAAGTCGAGGGACATGATTTTGGGTTTGAACCTAAAGTCATCAAGTTGGTATCGTAAAAACAATTCCATATGGTATATAGTTTTTTATCGTCTTTTGTCTCATGTTTTGATGTCGCCTTTGAATTCGTCTTGTCTCTTTAGCGCCTTTTAGTGTCTTTTTGGTCGAATCTTGAGTCTTTTACAGATTACGGGACATTATGCGGGAACTATTGCACGTTTTTCAAGATGATTTTGGGACGATGCAAGGCGTGAAGAAGAACTACCGATCGATCACTACCTGGATCGATCGGTCCGAGCACACAGAGAGCAGCAGGGACAAACGACTGATCATTCATTCCGTGGATCGATCGATCCGAGCCTACAAAGAGCACCAGAGGAGAAGATCGATCAGTCCTATCATACGGACAACACTATGGGACAAACAACCAATCGGTCTTTACCTATATCGATCAATCCGATGCGATGTGCGGCTAGATTTATTTTTTTATTATTGTTTTATTCTGTTTTTCTGGAAGGGATATAAAAACTCATAAACCTAATATCACTTCTAGGATTTCTTTTCAAATTTTTTTTTGGAGAGACTTCTATCTCTTGTAAGCTACTCCTTGAAGATTTGAGATTCATCATTTCTTACAATTTGGAGAAGATTTCTAAACTGTATTTTCTTAATCTATTGCAATTATATTATGTCTTTCATTGATTTATGTTGTTTCTTTTGCTATGTGTGAGTAATCCTTCAATTGGGGTTTGGGGTTCTAAGTAGGGGATTCAATTTCATGAAACTCTAAATCTTTAGGTTTTAATTCACATGTTCTTAATGCTAAAATTGGTTTGATCACCCTGTACTAGTGTTAATAGAGCAATATGCTCTGAGCAAATGACAATTGATGTTAGAAAGTATTGTGAACATAGTGAACTCGATTGGTAATGTTGATTTGACTAAGAAGTCTAATATGATCCTTGGAGGAGGATCGACGTCCCTTGATGCTACTTCGTGGGTTGCACTTGATTCTCAAGAAACGAACAGTCACTTTGGCCAAACGAACAGACAAGTGAGTGATCGAACAAGTGAATGATGAACACGAATGCGAACGAACGAGCGAATGGTGTAACGAACGCGGGTGGATGGTTCGGTGATGAGAATGAACTTGAACAAACGAGTGAAATGGTGTAACGAACGGATCCGTGGATTGAGAGAAACTTCTAAGAGTTGCGGAATGACTCTTAGACTTTCGAAGGCTTGAAATGTAAGGATGTTGAATCCGAATACACTTAACAAGCAAGATGATCAAACACTTAGAAAGGATTT
>SMJT01000147.1:45773-106721 GCA_004349715.1 Crucihimalaya himalaica
CTACTTCGTGGGTTGCACTTGATTCACGGACAACGAACGGTCAAAATGGGCGAACGAACGGACAAGTGATTGAACGAACGTATGATTGATGAAAACGAACACGAGTGGATGGATCGGTGATGGAAATGAACGTGATCGAACGAGTGAAAAGGTGAAATGAACGGATCCGTGAATTGATAGAAACTTCTAAGAGTTGCGGAATGACTCTTAGACTTTCGGAGGTTTGAAAATGCAAGGATGTTGAATCCGAATACACTTAAATCAAACCAGATGATCAAACACTTAGAAAGGATTTTAAAAATAAGAAGTTTGATAAAATGAAAGAGAGAACAAGGGAGAATACATATAGAGTTTGAACTTGCATGGGAAATAACAAAAACATAAATGATAAAGACCAAATTCGAAATAACCCTTGACTTGCTTCTCCTTCCTTGTTTTCGAAATGGTAGAATAGTTAGAAGTGGGCTGGATTCATCAAGAGGCTATGGTGAAGTGTTATGGGCTTGCCTCATTAAAAACCTCTCTTAGAAAACCCATTGGGACAAAACTAAGAGGAGGGAAAAAGAGTGCAAACCATAACACCTCTCTTGACGAAGACTTAAGTAGCTTGAAACCAGAGTAGTTGGATAAGCATACTCAAGTTGGCCCGGAATGGTGTGTAGTAGTTTGCTGAAAGCGTTCTTAAACTTGAGTGACTTGGACCGAGTGATTGGACCGAGAGGAATGTGTAGAGCATCTTCTCCTGCTTCCTTAGTCTTCTCAGCTTCAATCGGTTCCTTTGCTCCATCTTTGTTTCCTTCAAGTTCTGGTTCTAGCTGTCCTTCCTTGTCCATAGTTTCTTTAGCTCCTTCCTCAGCCATGATCATATCAAAGTCTCAAATGACAGTTTGTAAAATTAATTAGGCAATCTAGAGATTAATGTCTTGAAAGAGAATTAGTCGATTTTAGTGTTCATGTTTGAGAACGGTTCTACCTATTGTGTTCTTAATCCATTTATCTAATTGATCATTGATGCTCTGAATTATCCAATGACCCAATGCCTTTAATCATATAACATACATCATTTATTCTTGCATTTTTATTTACAACTCTGAAAACCCAAAACAAAACATCTAATTTTTAGCTATTTACGAATCTCAGAAACATATAGAGTACCATTGGTCTTTGTGGATCGACCCTAAAAATACTATTTTGCACTTCACCGTACCCTTGCGGTTTAAATATTTTGGGTTAATTACTCGAGCAATCACCATGGAGTGCCTTCAGAGAGTCCAATTGATCATATTGATGCGTATGAGGAGTTGTGCAGCATGACTAAGACGAATGGAGTATATGTTGACTACTTGATGTGCAAGCTCTTTAAGTTCTCTTTAAGTGAAAAGGCGAGTAAGTGGCTTCAGTCATTACCTCCAACCTCATTTACTTCATGGAGCCAGTGGAGAGCGTTATTCTTGAATCACTTTTACACTATGTCCAAGACGACGATGCTCAGCAACAAGATCACACATGTTCCAGCAAGGATCAACAGAGCCTTTTCATGAAGGTTGAGAGCGATTCAAAGAGTATTTCAGAGCTTTTCTTCATCATAAGTTCTCTGATGACAACTTGATAAACATTTTCTACAATGGAGTTGAGGAGAAGTATAAGATGGCTCTTTATATAGTGAGCAGAGGCGACTTTTTTACCAACACTACGGGAGAAGCTAACACTCTGATCAACAATTTAGCTGCTGGCAATAGCAATCACTGTCAAGAGTATGACATATCACATCATCTCAAGAGAGTTAAATCGCAGAGATTAGAAGAGTTGAATGCCAAGACTGATCGGCTTATGATGATAAAGCAGAACGGAGGATATCAAGCCCCTTACCAAATTCGCTCTAATGAGCAAAATCCCCAGGAGAATTAGCTCATGATGCACCAGATGTTAGATGCACAAGAGATCATGCAAAAAAGGTTGGGAGGCGGATGTATAACATGTACATCGAGCTAAATGGGAAATTCGAGAGTTTGGAATCTCATGTTGAATCTATTGATAAGCGAGTTTCCCATATTGTTTGTTTAAGGCCTAATGAATATGTCAATGTCATAAAACTCAAAAGAGAAAAAACCTTGATTCAAAGATGATAATGGATCAGTACAATCTTAGAACCGATTGGTTAAGACCCATCTCTATAACCGATCGGTACAGCTTAAAAATCGATTGGTTAGGACCCATCTCTATAACCGATTACATCTCTATAATCGATCGGTTTGAAAAGGCTCATGCGAGTTTAACAGATACAGATGTTGAAGAGCTGGTGAAGTTATATAAGTTAGCTCAACCCAGGCCTATCCCACCATATATTTTGAAGATACCTTTTCCACGCCACGTGAAGAAGCCAGTTGCTTAGGAGAAACTCACTCGTTACAAGGAGGTTTTGGGTAAAATCTCTACTGCCTTTCCCTATGAAGAAGTGAAGAAGAATATTTTGTTCTATAATAAGGGTTCAAGGAGTTATATGAGTGGAGAAAAGGACTTGGAGGAGATTATGGAACATTTGACTAAGGAGTTGTAAGCCTAAAGAAGCCTCCCCAAACTCGAAGATCATGGGAAGCTTGTGGTACCATTTTCAATCCAAGGTACGAGTTGTACGGACTCTCTCTACGACATTGGATATGGTGTAAATGTCATGTCCATGATGATGGCAAAAGAATTTGGAGATTACTAATCTCAAAGACCCTCCTTGTTTTCTCATTGTCGAGTTTGGAATTGTTGGATTCCTACCAATTTTCATATTGTGGAAATGAGAAAAGGTTATTATATGTCTTTGCTATTTGGGAGACCTTTTCTCTTGACATCTTGTGTAGTTATCGATTTGCCTAATGAGAGGATCGTCTTCTCCAATGTGGACAAGAAAGTATTTTACAACACAATCCTTATCCACAAAGACGTTGAACATGCGTTGATGTGCTCAAAGATAATATCCTAATAGTACTAAAGCAGTAGCTGCAGTATATAGGGGTCGAACCACAAGGACTCAAGATGACACTCAATAGATTCTAGAATATGAATTAAGCTAAGTCAAATGAATGTAATTAAGAATAACAAAAACAATTAAATCGAGGAAGTAAATCAATAAGATAAAGGCTAAGCCTAGGGAGGTTTGCAAGCAAATCAGAATTAAAAATCAAATCAAACGTCAGAGAATTGAATAAGATCCGCTTTTGAACTTGAAACACTGAATGTAAAGTAAACCAACTTTCGTTGCGAAGACTATCTATGTCTAAACCTAGAATTCTAAATTTCTTTGCAAATTCTATGAATTCAAACAAGCAATAACGATAAAGATCAAATGTTCACAAAATAACTAAACCAAAATTATTTGAGAATAGGTCTTTTACTCACCAAACACTAGTTAAAAAAACTAATCACACTTTCGTGCCAATTAATCAACCTAACATCAGATTTTAGTTCACGAGGCTAAAATCAGCATTAATTCCAAGTCTAGGTGAAAAGCTCTATAGATATTCCTTAACAGTCAATTCAGATCTAATAATTCATCAAATACTCTTAAACAACCCTAAACCTAACAGGGAATCTACTAAAACATGGTGAATAAGACAAACATCATGAATAGAATAGAATTCATAAGTAAAAATAGAGTAGAATACAAAAAGGGTTCAAGGTTCTTCTCCCAAAAACTCAATTGCAGAAAACTCTATCTCCAGAAAACCCAGTGTGTGTTTTCTGGAGGCTCAAAAACCTAATTATATAGCTAAGAACACGTTTTGGAATCTAATCAAAAAATAAGGAAAACTTATGGTTCATCTTCAGTTTTGTTGCACGTTCTGATTACTAGTATCGATCGATACTATAAATGGTATCGATCGGTACTTGGGGCTTTAGTCGTGACTCTTCCAAATGAATGGTGTCGATCGATGCTCCTATGGTATCAATCGATGCTGAGATTTAGTTCCCCGTATTGCTTCAACTCCAGATTGCTTCAAAATTGTGAACCGAATCCAGCTTAGCATGCACCTCAGCAATCTGCAACCCATCAGTGCCACCATTCTGCTTCTTTCTCTCTAAATCTGCATTCTTAGTACTGTTGCTTGATGCCAAGTTCTCAATCAACACATAAGCATCCTCGGGATACCTAGTGTTGAAGTTACCATTGCTTGCAGCGTCCAAAGCCATCTGATACCTCCAATCGATCCCTCTGAAGAATATGCCCAACAACTGAACCTGTGAGAAACCGTGGTGAGGGCAATCCTTCTGATAAGACCAAAACCGAACCCAGGCAGCCTTGAATGCCTCAGTTGCTCCCTGAGAAAACTGGGAGATCTTGTTCCTGAGCTCTTCAGATCTCGCATCATCATAGAAATTATTCAGAAAAGCAGTCTTAGTCTCCTCCCAGGTAGTCAGAGAACCAGAGGTAACTGCTCAATCAACCAGTAAGCTGCATCTCCACCAGAGAGTAGGGGAAGAGCGTACAGAAGAGGAAATCATTAGAGCACTCCATTGTATTTGATTACTGGTGACCAAGTCCTCAACCTCTCGATATGATCCATGGGATGCTCATGAGAAAGACCATGAAAAGGTGCTGGCCTACAAGAGTTAGTAGCAGGCTTCAGCTCAAAGTCGTTACTCTGAAAAGTCCGAATACGATCCAGATCGGTTTGCGCATTATAACTGGTCTGGCTGTTGTATCCCCAAGCATTCTGGCACGATTGCCCTGAGCACTTCCCAACATTCCCACGCACACCGGTGGGATAACCTCATTGGCTACCGTGCAGAGCAACAAACATTTCCTTCTGCATCACATCCTCTAATCCTTCGCGCGTCACACAATGACCTTCCTGATCTCTCAAAACCCAGCCTCATCACGCGAGCACAAATCGGATGATACATCTCAGCTGTTTTGTTTGCATCTGATCGTATGCTCTAATTCAGCTAGCTCTTCGAGACACGTTGATCAAACTGCTTGTTCTTGCTTCCCTGGTCTCTCGATGCTGCGATACACCTGAAACACAGAAAGTCAAATCACAGTAAGTGACAGAAATAACAACGAGTATCGATCGATACTAAGGGGGTATCGATCGATTCGCTCAAAACTTAGTCGAAAATTCTTAAACTGTAATCTAATGGTGAAATTAGAGTCCCCGGCAACGGCGCCAAAAATTTTGATGTGCTCAAAGATAATACCCTAATAGTACTAAAAGCAATAGCGCGCAGTATATAGGGTCGAACCACAAGGACTCATATGACACTCAATAGATTCTAGAATATGATTTAAGCTAAGTCAAATGAATGTAAATTAAGAAAACAAAAACAATTAAATGAGGAAGTGAATCAATAGGATAAAGGCAAGGCCTAGGGAGGTTTGCCAAGCAAATCAGAATTTAAATCAAATCAAACGTCAGAGAATTGAATAAGATCGCTTTTGAACTGAAAACACTGAATGTAAAGTAAAACCAACTTCGTTGCGAAGACTATCTATGTCTAAAACCTAGAATTCAAATTTCTTTGCAAATTTTGATGAATTAACAAAAAGCACTAACGATTGAGTTCAATTGTTCACAAAATCACTAAACCAAACTTCTTTTGCGAATAGGTCTTTTTGCTCACCAAACACTAGTTCAGGAAACTAATCACACTTTCTGCCAATTATCAACCTAAATCAGATTTTAGTTCGCGAGGCTAAAATCAGCATTAATTCCATGTCTAGTGAAAAGCTCTATAGATATTCCTAATAGTCAATTCAGATCTAATAATTCATCAAATACTCTAAACAACCCTAAAACCTAACAGGAATCTACTCAACATGGTGAATAAGACAAACATCATGAATAGAATAGAATTCATAAGTAAAAATAGAGTAGGATACAAAAAGGGTTCAAGGTTCTTCTCCCAAAAACTCAACTTGCAAGAAAACTCTATCTCCAGAAAAACCAGTGTGTGTTTCTGAGGCTCAAAAACCTATATTATTATAGCTAAGTAACACGTTTGGAATCTAATCGGAAAAATAAGGAAAACTTCTGGTTCATCTTCGGTTTGTTGCGCGTTCTGATTACTGGTATCGAATCGATACTTCTGGGCTTTAGTCGTGACTCTTCAAATGAATGGTGGCGATCGATGCTCCTCTGGTATCTTGATCGATGCTGAGATTTTAGTCCCCCGTATTGTCTTCAACTCCAGATTGCTTCAACTCCAGATTGCTTCAAAAGCTCCCAATAATCCAATTTAGCTCCATATGTGCGTATAATCCTGAAAAGAACTTAAAAGACTCTAGGACTACCTAAAAGACAAAGAAAGAGGACTTATATCATGGTTGAAAGTGGTTAAAACCATGATATATCAACTCCCAGACTTAGTCTTTGCTTGCCATCAAGCAAACAGAAACCAAAAACAGGGAAAGAAGTTTGAAACACGAGATCACCTTTCTTAAGATATAGTAATGACTCCTTTCCCAACTCCCAATCATCACTTAGACAGTTTCGATCTGACCACCATGTACTTCTGCACGTAGACATCGCAGCCCTCCATTAGCCACACAATTATCTTACAGCATCAATCAGTACTAAATCTTCAATTCGCCGTTCAATCTGTTGTTGATATTCAGGAAACCTTATTGATTCTTACTCATACGATATCGGACTAAGGAAACCCACCCAAATCGCATACTTCTGGTATTATTTACCTCTCCCCCAGACTTATCTCTTTTTATGTTCTCTTTATTTTCTTTATTTTTCTTTTAGCTTTGCATATACAAATCAAGGTTTGAGATGTGAGTATTGATGGTGTTTGCCACCGAATCCCCAGTTCTCCCCTCTCAGAGTATCAAAAGTCTTAGGCGAATAATGGGGTTACTGGAAATGTTCCTACCCCTCGCTTCAGACTCTTGTGTGATCATTCCTTATCCAAGTAGAAAAATGGGATCACAGGAAATGTTCCTAGCCCTCTACTCGGCGGAAATCATTTCATCTTTTATGCACATTCTGTATCAACACATGTCAAGGGAGAGGTATACCATAATTTTCAAACAAATGGGTTCCTATGTCAGATATGAATGATGAATCAAGTTCAGTAAATACCAACCTCACAGGTGAAGTGCAAGATTTGGCTCAGGATTTAGAAGACATTTGTTGGAGACATGGGTGTTTCCTGGTCAACTGGTCAGTCTTTGGATTTTTCATTAGTCGATCTTTGAGCAGTTTTTGTGACAAATGGTTACTTAAAATCAAAGTCAGAATAATGAAATAAAGCAAAAGTTCATAATCTCCAACTGGTTTTGACTCAATAAAACAAAAATTTGACTCAAAAGGACTGACTCTAAGAAAAACAAACCCAACGTCAGTAATCACCTCCCCCAGACTTAAACAACACTGTCCCCAGTGTTATTTAGCCTAGAGAAAGCAAGAGAAAGCATAAGAACAGGAATGGCTGAAAGTTAGCTCGACAGTACCGTGGGAAAATAATGGGTATCAATCGATACTGAGGGAGTATCGATCGATACAATGGTCTTTGTCGGGATCCTGAAACTCAAAATCGTGTCTACTTAAGCCAAAAGTTAGATGAAGGAACTATCAGATCAGAGAACACAGTTAGAAGCAACAGGATCAATAGATAGCCAGAAGTTCCAACAAACACTGACAAGGAGATAGATAAGTTCAAAAAAGAAAGCAAAACAAAAGAAAAGAAAAGAAAAGAAAATGTGAAACCCAGGAGCAGAGACTAGTCGTCTGAATCATCGTCGTCATCTGAAACAGCATAGCGAGATGAAGGGTCAGGAGTGGTGTGGTCGGCATCAGTAGAGGACATGCAGCGGCAGCGAGAGACGATGGACCAGATGCTCTGTAAACTCTCCACAACGTATCTCTGAAAAGTAGCAGTCTCCATCGGCAGATCCGGTGGTGGAGGAAATGATGGTGCAGGAGCAGACGTCTGGCGGTGTTGTGAACGGCGAGGCTGACTCCCAGCAGAGTCAGCGGCTGGCGTCTCGTCTGCAACAACAGGAGTGGACGGAAGCTGGCGTGGTGCGCGGACACGAGCAGATGGTGCAACTGAGAGTAGACGCGGATCCGGATCAAAGTGCAGCTGAGAAGGGTCATCGCCGATGTGGGTTAGAGCGCGGTTGGGGAGCTATACAAAGAGCTCTCCATCTGTCGTGGGTAGGCACCAGCGGCGAGTTGGCTTCAACCAACGCATGTGCTGTATATGCTGCTCATCCATCAGAGAACGAGTGGTGACAATCGAGCAAGCGGAAGTGGAGATGCCAAAATGCTCGAAGATAGGAGTGAGGAGGCTGTCGACCGACTCAGTCTTCCGCGCTGTGGCGTAGTTGCAGCCAGTGAAAGGTTTGGTCTTCAGAGAGACCATATGTTGACCACGAGGTTCAGCTCGGGCCACTCGTACCTGTCCTCAGGAATAAGGTGGCCAATGGCCTTGTATAGTAGAATCAGCTCTGAGATCCTCAGCTTGTTCGGCTCCATCTTGCAGAGGAGAGTGGTGCTCAGAATGCAGGCAATGCAACGCAGAGTCGGATGACGGATATTAATCTGTGTCGTGGTCTTGGAGCTGTAGGCTCCAAGACCGATGTGTTGCTAAAAGACCTGCACATCCTGAAACTTGGAGGGAAAAGCTATCTGCTAAGGAGAAGGATCGAACCCGTAGATGGCGCAGAGGTCGGGGATAGGCAGCCTGTAGCGAACCCCTCTGATCAAGAAAGTCAAAGTGCCCTCTGAAGCAGTGTGGTGGACCTCGTCTCTGTAATACACTCGAGGATGTCGTGAAAGATCCACGTCAATGCCCAGACGGCGCATGGTGTGTGGATCGATGAAATGAGTAGGGAGGATGACAACGCGCAGCCACTCGTTGTAGAACAGAGTGTCGTAATCGTCCCACTCCTCAGCTATGGGCCTATAAATGCAGGCCTCACTCTCAGTCTCATCCTTAGGCAAACCTGCCCAATCGCGTCGCGGAATGATCCTCTTCCCCTCCAACTTAGGCCAGGGAGGCCTAGGAAAAGGAACAGGGGCAGAGGGAGATGGAGAACGTCGTGGCGCAGCTCGCAAGTTACTGATGTGGGCATCAATGAAGCTCTGACGACCAGTGTCGTCCGTGAAACCGCCCTTCAGGACTCAGTAGCGATCGCCGGTCAGAACAGCCGTGATGACTCCGACGTGCCAATGTGCGTCACAGAATGCTTCCACCTTGTCTTGGAGACTGTACTCGCGGCGTGGAGGGTTGGAACCGGAAGTGTCATCCTCTCGTGCCTTCTTGCGGGGAGCCATCTGAGAAAAATCAAAATGAAAAATAGAATGCAGATTAGCTCGTTCGTCAAATAAGTGCAGGTATCGATCGATACTAAGGGTGTATCGATCGATACTTGGGGTGTAGGCATACAGGTCCCCTACAGATTTGCATCGCAAAATTGACTATAACACAGGTCGGGTATCGATCGATACCAAGGGTGTATCGATCGATACTCGAGACAAAATTCCAAAGTCCGTCACACAAGCATCGCGATTTCCAATCTATCACCCTAAAATTGAGTTCATCAAAGTACTCTATCCCTGTCAGATCCATTCTCATCCTAATATGGCAATTTCATTCATGTATAGCTAAAGATGACAAGAAATAGAGCAAGAACTTCGCAGTAAAGGAAACCCCAAACCGAATCTGTCAACACATCTAAAAGGATGAAATCAAGTACATTACCTGGTAGATCGAAGTTATGATAAATGAAATGACAATGTGCTCAAAAATCCGAGTGGATTAGGATTTGAAATCAAAGAAAACGATGAAAAATCGAAAAAGATGTGAGAGTGTGAGAGAGAAAGGATGCGGCGTCGAGCGATAAGAGAGAGTGAGGGATGTAGTAAGAGACCCGAGGGTTTTATAGAGAAACTTACCTGGGTGCTGAGTATCGATCGATACAGTCAGTGGTATCGATCGATGGTCAGCGTATCAGCATAATTCTCGTTTGGCCATGGTATCGATCGATACTCACATAGTATCGATCGATGCTAGTCGTCCGGACCTGGTTCCACGTGAAAATACAAGACAAAAACAAAACTAATTAATCAAAATAAAAACTATGTACAGACTCACCGGTGGGTTGCCTCCCACTAAGCGCTTGTTTAATGTCATTAGCTTGACATGGAGATCAGTCAGGCAGCTGGTGGCTCAGCCAGAGGCACAATGTGGCCATCTGGAATGGTGGCTTTCGCCCAATAATGTTTCACCCGCTGTCCATTGACAGTGAACTCCTTTCCCTCAGCACTCAGCAAGACTACTGCACCGTGTGGGCGGACCTCCTTGATCGTGAAAGGACCTGACCAACGAGAACGCAATTTCCCAGGAAACAATTGTAAACGAGAGTTGTACAGAAGTACCTGGTCATTAGGTTCAAAATGGCGGGAAAGGATCTTCTAGTCATGAAAGAATTTGGTCCTTTCCTTGTACAGTTTAGAGTTATAATAAGAGAAGTGTCTGATCTCATCCAATTCGTTCAGCTGAATCAATCGCCTCTCAGCAGCACACTTGATGTCGAAATTCATCAATTTAGTAGCCCAAGCTGCTTTGTGCTCGATCTCAACAGGAAGATGGCATGCTTTTCCATACAGAAAATGGAATGGTGTGGTGCCAAGCAGTGTCTTGAACGCAATTCTGTAAGCCCAAAGAGCGTCGTCGAGTTTCAGCGCCCAATCCTTCCGTGTAGCACCAACTGTCTTCTCTAAAATCTCCTTGATCTGTCTGTTGGAGACCTCTACTTGTCCACTGGTCTGAGGGTGATATGGCGTGGCAAGGCGGTGGTGTACACCATACTTTCTCAGCAGCTTCTCGAAGACATTGTTGATGAAATGAGTACCACCATCACTGATGACAACTTTGGGTACTCCAAATCGCGGGAAAATGATAGTCTTGAACAGTTTCAGGACCACGACAGAATCGTTGGTAGGACTAGCAATTGCTTCTACCCACTTAGAGACGTAATCGACGGCGACTAATATGTATATGTTCTGTCACGATGGAGGAAACAGTCCCATGAAGTCAATACCCCAGCAGTCAAAGACCTCAACCTCCAGGATGAAGTTTTGCGGCATCTCATGTAGCTTGCTGATTTTCCCTAATCTCTAACAAACATCACAATGAAAAATGAAAGTGTGAGCATCCTTAAACAAAGTAGGCCACCAGAAACCGGCTTGCAGAACCTTAGAGACCGTCTTGAACGTAGCAAAGTGCCCAGCATACTCAGATCCATGGCAATGAAACAAGATTTCTAGCACCTCAGATTCAGCTATACACCTTCTGCAAATCCCATCAGAATAGTGCTTGTATAAATATGGTTCATCCCAAAAATAGCGTCTGACATCGCGCATGAATTTCTTCTTAACATACTTCTTGAGATGCTTCGGTTCGTAGTCAGCAGCAAGGTAATTGGCTATGTCGGCATACCAAGGTTCAGCAGGAGTGGTGACAGCAAAAATCTCATCTGTATCAGGTAGATCTGCAGACGAATCGGCAGTGGGAAGTCTCTGGTATCGATCGATACAATGGGAGTATCGATCGATGCTTGCATCGTGAAACGAAGGCATCAACTCTTGAGGGTATCGATCGATACACCAAGGGTGTCGATCGATGCTCGTTTTCTGCAGTGGTAGAACCGTATCCAAACCAGTCTCAATGAATTATATCTTCTCCTCGGGCAAAGAATCATCAATAGGAACTTCTTCACTGATCTTCATACGTGAGAGATGATCTGCAACTCCATTCTCCACCCCTTTCTTGTCCTTGATCTCTATGTCAAAACCTTGGAGCAGCCAAACCCATCGACACAATTGTGGTTTCATGTCCTTATTCTGCAGCAGGTACTTAAGAGCAGCATGGTCAGTATGCACAATTACCTTACTTCCTATTAGATAAGAACGAAATTTCTCGAAAGAGAACACAACAGCAAGTAACTCCTCAGTGGTGCTGTAGTTTCTTTGGGCGTCATCCAGTGTTCTGCTGGCATAGTAGATGATATGTAGCTTCTTGTCTTTCCTCTGTCCCATAACAGATCCAACTGCATAGTCGCTCGCATCACACATGATCTCAAAAGGGAGGCTCCAATCTGGTGGTTGCACAATAGGGGCAGAAACCAATGCTTTCTTGATCATTTCGAACGCAGCGAGACATTCTGGCATGAAATCGAAGGCGACATCTTTACACAGCAGAGCAGTAAGCGGACGTGCCAACTTGGAGAAATCCTGAATAAATCTGCGATAGAACCCGGCGTGACCAAGGAAACTCCGAATGTATTTCAAAGATGTAGGTGGTAGGAGACTTGTCATGACATGAATCTTAGCCTTATCAACTTCAATCCCAGCCTTAGAAACCTTATGTCCCAGAACGATGCCGTCTTGAACCATAAAGTGGCATTTCTCCCAGTTCAGAACTAGATGCTTCTCCTCACAGCGCTGAAGTACCTTGCATAAATTGTCCAGACATCCCTTGAATGAAGACCCATAGACAGAGAAATCATCCATAAATACCTCCATGAACTCCTCGATCATGTCTGAGAAAATCGACATCATACATCACTGAAATGTAGCTGGAGCATTAAACAACCCGAAAGGCATCCTCCTGTAAGCAAATGTGCCGTAGGGACAAGTGAATGTCGTTTTCTCCTGATCGTTGGGATGTATTGGGATCTGGAAAAAGCCTGAGTAGCCATCCAGGAAGCAGTAGTAGGGATGACAAGCCAATCTCTCCAACATCTGATCAATGAACGGCAATGGGAAATGATCTTTCCTTGTTGCCGCATTCAGCTTCCTGTAATCGATACACATGCGATGCCCGGTGATCGTTCTTGTAGGAATCAGCTCATCTTTCTCATTCTTCACCACTGTGAAACCTCCCTTCTTAGGAACAACATGAACTGGACTGACCCAACTGCTGTCAGAAATGGCGTAGATAACTCCTACTTCCAGAAGTTTCAGAATCTCTTTCTTTACCACTTCTTTCAGATTCGGGTTAAGTCTCCTCTGATGCTCGATTGAAGCCTTCGACTCGTCCTCCAGATGAATCTGATGCATGCACAGATCCGGTGATATACCTAAAATATCATCATGAGAATAGCCGAGAGCTTTGCGATACTTGCGCAGCTTGCCCAGCAGTAAGGCGACCTCTGCGTTGTTCAAAGAAGAATTGATAATCACAGAATAGGTAGAGTTAGGGCCAAGAAAAACGTACCTCAAGTTGGCTGGAAGTGGCTTAAGATCGAGCTTAGGAGCTCTCTCTTCACTCCAATCACTCAAAGAATCGGGTTTGGTACGAGAGATGTGCAGTTCCTCGGGAAGAAGAGGTTCGTATCGATCGATACCTCCTGTGGTATCGATCGATGCTTCAGCAGTGTTGTCAAGAATTGCAGCAAAAGCAGCAACAACCTCTGTGGGAACCATCTCTGTTTCAGCCGAGCAAACCAATGCTCTTTCCAAGGAATTCTCAGGGTGTAATCTCAAGAAATACTCATCTGATAGCTCACCAAAAGTGTCGATGAAGAATGTATGTCCGTCGATGGTTGGTTTCTTCATCATCTTTTCCATATTGAAGGTCATAACCAGATCACCAATGTTGAGGGATATTCTCCCATTCTTGAAGTCGATTAGGGCGCCAGCTATAGCTAAGAAAGGTCTACCCAATATCAGTGGAACTCTTGGTTCAGCATCATACTCGAGGACAATGAAATCAGTTGGGACTAAGAAATACCCAATGGTAATCGGGACGTCCTCAAGTAAACCTTCAGGGAATCGAACTGATCGATTAGCAAGGATCAAGGAGATTCGAGTTGGTGTGAAGTCTGTCATCCCCATCCTCTTAGCCATTGAATACGGCATGAGATTCACACTCGAACCAAGATCGCAAAGTGAACGTTCGAACCTCTCTGTGAAGATTGTGCAATCCAAAACGAAACTGCCAGGGTCTGGTAATTTCTCTGGAATCTTGTTGAGGAGAATCGCACTGCATTCATGGGTGATTCTCAGTACCCCTTCCTCAAGATTTACATTGCTCGAAACCATCCTCTTGATGTACCTTCTGAAAGTTGGTGCTGTCTTGAGAGCATCCACGAACGGGAGTTCGACAACTAACTTCTCTAACATCGCCTTGCATCTAGCCTCTTCTATCTCTTTCTTTGACTTAGCAGCGGGTCGAGGGAAAGGAATCTTCGGTACATAAACTCTCCCGACAAGTTATACAGTCTGCTTTTGGTCGACCTTTGGATGGGTATCAATCGATACAGGGGGGGGGTATCGATCGATGCTTTTGGTTTTTCAACTAATCCTGTAGAAACCTGAACGGGCAGCGGTTGAAGTTGGGTGGTATCGACCGATACTGGATGAGTATCGATCGATACTGGGGAGTTTGCAGGAATCTGATCGTTGTCATCGTCGTCTCCAGTAAGATCGACGAGTTGCTGAGGCGAGTAAGCCTTCTTCAACCTTGGAGTGACCTCTCTTCCGCTCCTCAAAGTGATAGCATTAACATGTTCCCTCGGATTCACTGTTTTCCCCGGAAGGAAACCATCTTGTCGCTTAACTGTGTCTGCATATTGAGCAACCTGAGTTTCCAACTTCTTCTGATGGATGTTCAGAGCTTCGATTTTGCCATTAAAATCAGTGTAAAAAGCATCCATATTAACGTAAAAGTCAACAGTCATCTTATGCTGCCCATCAAAAATATGTTCAAGCATAGTCTCAACTTTGCTTTCCTGAGTCTTGGGTGGTGGTGTCTGGTAGGATGAATTCCCATAGGTACGGGTTTACCCATTGTTCTGAAATGGTTTCTGAGCTCCGAAATTTGCAGGTTTGAAATCAGATTTGAATCCTCCTCTCTGAGAGTTGTTGTTGAAGCCGCGGTTGTACGAATTCTGAAATCCATTACCACCTATGTATTTGACATCCTCTGCTTCAACTTCTTCGACGTTCTCGACTTCCTCAGCAAAGTGCACTCCTTTCTGCTGCTTACCTATCAACAAATTGTGAACCGAATCCAGCTTAGCATGCACCTTAGCAATCTACAACCCATCAATGCCTCCATTCTGCTTCTTTCTCTCTAAATCTGCATTCTTAGTACTATTGCTTGATGCCAAATTCTCAATCAACACATAAGCGTCCTCGGGATACCTGGTGTTGAAGTTACCATTGCTTGCAGCGTCCAAAGCCATCTGATACATCTAATCAATTCCTCTGAAGAAGATACCCAGCAACTGAACCTGCGAGAAACCGTGGTGAGGGCAGTCCCTCTGATAAGACCAAAATCGAACCCAGGCAGCCTTGAATGCCTCAGTTGCTCCCTGAGAAAACTGGGAGATTTTGTTCCTGAGTTCTTCTGATCTAGCATCATCATAGAAATTATTCAGAAAAGCAGTCTTAGTCTCCTCCCAGGTAGTCAGAGAACCAGGAGGTAACTGCTTCAACCAGTAAGCTGCATCTCCACCAAGAGAGTAGGGGAAGAGCTTACAGAAGAGGAAATCATTGGACACTCCATTGTATTTGATACTGGTGACCAAGTCCTCAAACCTCTCGATATGATCCATGGGATGCTCATGAGAAAGACCATGAAAAGGGTGCTGGCCTACAAGAGTGTAGTAGGCATGCTTCAGCTCAAAGTCGTTTCTCTAAAAAGTCGGAATACGAATCGCAAATCGGTTTGCATAGAACTGGTCTGGTCTGTTGTATTCCCCAAGCGTTCTGGCGCGATTGCCCTGAGCATTCCCAACATTCCCACGCACAGCCGGTGGGATAACCTCATTGGCTACCGGTGCAGGAGCAACAACGTTTCCTTCTGCATCAATCCTCTGTCCTTGCACATCACACAGGTGACCTTCCTGATCACTCAAAACCCCAGCCTCATCACGAGCGAGCACAATCGGATGATACATCTCAGCTTGTTTCTTTTGCTTTCTGATCGTACGCTCTAATTCAGCTAGCTCTTCGTTAGACACGTTGATCAACTGCTTGTTCTTGCTTCTTCTGGTCTCTCAATGCTGCATACACCTGAAACACAGAAATCAAATCACGTAAGTGACAGAAAATAACAACGAGTATCGATCGATACTAAGGGGGTATCGATCGATGCTCAAAACTTAGTCGAAATTCTTAAACAATAATCTAATGGTGAAATTAGAGTCCCCGGCAAAGGCGCCAAAATTTGATGTGCTCAAAGATAATACCCTAATAGTACTAAAGCAATAGCTGCAGTATATAGGGGTCGAACCACAAGGACTCAAGATGACACTCAATAGATTCTAGAATATGATTTAAGCTAAGTCAAATGAATGTAATTTAGAATAACAAAAACAATTAAATCGAGGAAGTAAATCAATAGGATAAAGGCTAGGCCTAGGGAGGTTTGCAAGCAAATCAGAATTATAAATCAAATCAAACGTCAGAGAATTGAATAAGATCCGCTTTTGAACTTGAAACACTGAATGTAAAGTAAACCAACTTTAGTTGCGAAGAATATCTATGTCTAAACCTAGAATTCAAAATTTCTTTGCAAATTATATGAATTCAAACAAGCAATAACGATTGAGTTCAATTGTTCACAAAATCCCTAAACCAAATTTCTTTGCGAATAGGTCTTTTACTCACCAAACACTAGTTCAAGAAACTAATCACACTTTCGTGCCAATTAATCAACCTAACATCAGATTTTAGTTCGCGAGGCTAAAATCAGCATTAATTCCAAGTCTAGGTGAAAAGCTATATAGATATTCCCTAAAAGTCAATTAAGATCTAATAATTCATCAAATACTCTTAAACAAACCTAAACCTAACAGGGAATCTACTCAAACATGGTGAATAAGACAAACATCATGAATAGAATATAATTCATAAGTAAAAATAGAGTAGAATACAAAAAGGGTTCAAGGTTCTTCTCCCAAAAACTCAATTGCAGAAAACTCTATCTCCAGAAAACCTAGTGTGTGTTTTCTGGAGGCTCAAAAACCTAATTATATAGCTAAGAACACGTTTTGGAATCTAATCGAAAAATAAGGAAAACTTTTGGTTCATCTTCGGTTTTGTTGCGCGTTCTGATTACTGGTATCGATCGATACTATAAATGGTATCGATCGGTACTTGGGGCTTTAGTCGTGACTCTTCCAAATTAATGGTGTCGATCGGTGCTCCTCTAGTATCGATCGATGCTGAGATTTAGTTCCCCGTATTGCTTCAACTCCAGATTGCTTCAAAAGCTCCCAATAATCCAATTTAGCTCCATATGTGTCTATATCCTGAAAAGAACTTAAAAGACTCTAGGACTACCTAAAAGACAAAGAAAAAGGACTTATATCATGGTTAAAAGTGGGTAAAAACCATGATATATCATGCGTCATGTGAGAAGACCTTAGATGCCATGAAAAAAGAAGAAATTGGTGATAAGAATGAGATCAATGAAGGATGGAGATGCTCATTCTTCTGTAACAAAATCCAAGAAGGTCAAGAGAAGAGACAAGCCAAAGATTGAGAGGGTGGTTGGAGATTCTCATGTAACCTTGGTACCTCAAAGATATTTTGGAGACACCATTGAGTATATGGTGCGGTGTGAAGGGGCATCACATCCTTTCTCTAAATTTAAAGTCATCTTCTCTCCTGAGTTCATAGAGAAAGGTCAAGAAGCAATTGACGGCATGAGTAAGGTTATAGAGCTTAAGATGATTGATTGGAGTGCTTGTTCTGAAGCAAGTTCACAGTAGCGATTCATGGTCTGATGGTCATCAGTAGCAGTTAGACCCCAGATTGGAGGCAAAAGATGCCAACCATGCCAGAATCCTGAGTCAGACAAGTGAGCCATTGAGACGGCAACCAATCTGTGTTTGGGTTACACCGATTGCTTAGAGGTATGTTAGAATATCGATCGGTTGTATTTATGCACCGATCGGTTATGACTTCAATGTGAACCCCTAATCCTTTGTATTTTCTTTCATTTTTCTTTTGTTATTTTGCTTCCTTTGAAATTTTCTTATGCCCTTCTTTTTTCTTTACACACAGGGATGGTGTATTTCAAGTCTGGGGGAGGGTACGAATTTACTAAAGTTTGGTCATTTTGACAAAAATTTTCAAAATTTGTTTTAGAGTCATTTTCAGTAAATTTGGGTGAAATTATGAGCTTTCTAGGGACTTGTTTTGGGACGACATCCCAACAACCTATTCGAGAAGATTTTAGAAGTGGAACTGAAGTTTGGAACGACCATGAGTAGATTCAATATTCATGAAAGTATGTATTATTTTGAAACTTGAATGATTTGAACTTAACCTTATCTAGTGGAACATCGAACTTGGACTTAATTTATCTTACTTAGGGGCTTGGTAATCATGATATGGATTAGGTATTTTGAGTTATGCTTTATTTTTCCACTCTTTTGACCTCCGAATAACTAGGCTCACTTTTAGTCTAAGACAACACCATGCACCCTAACCCTTTTTTATACCCCATAAATTATTTTGATCATCGCCATTATGTACATTCATGTTCGTAAACTACGGAATATACGGACTGACATAGCTAACATTTCATGAGGATTAAGGATGTAAGACAAATGATTTTGGGATGATTCGTAAGCTTCTGTACGATTAAGTCTTGTTGACAGATTTTTAGAGCTTACTTAGAGAATGCTAAAAGATGTTATATGTTTTGTTTGATGCTTGATCTTTTATGATGAGAACCGATTCCACCTCCCCTTAATAAAAACTGAATGTGTGAGGAAAGGAGAAAAAAGGAATTTGAAAAGTCAATGTTTTATAAAAAATGCATCAAGGGAAATCTAGGACTCTTTTGGGTTTATATCGGGTTTTGAGATTCATTAGATAGTCCGAATGAAAAGAATGCTATGTATGCATCAATTAGTAAGTGTTTCACTGTGATTGTGCATAATGATTCACATCCTAGATTGTTAGGATAGCCCTAAACACATGAGTCACCTTAAATGCGTCCCTTACCAAGACCATAACATGTTCAAAATTCCCTTTGTCAGAGTGCACACAGCTCATTGACTTTGAGAGTTTCTTGTGATCTCAGGATTTAAGTATGGGATATTACACTCATGTTTTAGTACAGAAAGTAGGTTTTGCCATGACGTTGTTTTGATGCAGTTCGCAGAAGGAAGACCCGATGTAAGTACTGTTCAAAAGATTTTCGAACTCCCGTTCTTCAAACCTTTTCTCTGGGTTCGAATTTTTTAATGTTCTTACTTGAAGACAAGTAAGGATTTAAGTCTGGGAGAATGTGTTAACCCTTATTTTTACCAGGTGTTATTTTTTTTGAATAAAATGTAAAATTTATTCAAAAATTATTGTACAAAGAAATGTGACCATCCACATAAATGTTTCGAGTTTAGAAATTACAAAAGAATGTGAAAATTATGGAGAACGGGTGGAGAACCCGTAGCTTAGTCCATCCGCATAGCGTAAGTCACCTTGATTTTTGATTGAGCTGAAACGATTACGAATATTCTTGTCGATTGTAGAGAGAAGACGAGCTTGAGAAACAGGGGTTTCACCATGTCGCCTCCAATTTCTTTCCTGTCAATTGTGGTAGATCGTGGTTTGAAATGTGTAGCGGAACGTGAAGAGCTTGATGCATGGGTAACTGGAGAACGTAAGCAGAGGAAGAAGTTGATCCCAGTTTGTGGAGAAATCATGAGCAAACCCGCCCCATGTGAGAGCGCCAAATCCCACCTGAAAAAGGGCACTAGAAAAACCAGGTGGATGGGGATTTCATCCGTGGAACCACACAATGAGCAAACTTATTGTTGTCATGAGGTCCAATGTTTAATGCGATCACAAGTGGCGAACCGGTTGTGAACGGCGAGCCACACTTGGAAAGAGAATTTAGGGGTTGAATGAGAGAACCAAATGCCCTTTGCCCAGTCTATCAAGACACCAGCAACTCTAATCGTATCTAATGTTCCTTTAGACGTCATCTTAGCTTTATAGGTGTCGTTTTGATGCTTCCATAATGATATATTCTCATCTACCGAGAGAGTAAGGTTGGCAATTTCATAAATTTTTACCGGATTTAACTATTATTTTGATATATATTTGAGTTTTTTCTTGAGTAAAAGATTGTTTCTAGTGTCTCTTAGTCCTTTCTTGATTCTTGACAAGTTTTGAGGAGTTTTGGAGTAAATGGAGAGTTTTTTTATCATTTTGGATGATTGGAGATGCAGGCTCACGTAGAAGCGCCAGAGGTTTGGCCTCCGATGGAAAACTTTCCACTTTTGGATCTTCTTCATATTTTGATACAACATAGAGGAGGATGTTAGATTTCGTTTTCAAGTAGTTTGAAGGAAATCTAACAGTGCGATCAAACGTTGTGGCCATTCAACCGATTGGTGGTCACCCAGAACTGACAAGTTAAAAATAGTGCTCTAAACCGATCGGTGCAAACCCAAAACCGATCGGTTGGCAGAACTTTTAGACACAAATTTTCAAGCCCAGATCGATCCCAAATCGTTCAGAACCCTTCTCCTTCCCAATATACACCCTAGACTCGACTTTTGACCTAGGTTCAGCCACTTTATTCATATCTATGCTTTGAAATACTTTGGGAGAATATTACATACTCTTGAACCTCTTTGGAGAAGCTTTATAAACCCTATTCTATTATAATTTGCAATTCAATTATGTTTTCATCTTTGATTTGCTTGTTGTTTTTGTCTATGGTTGAGTAGTCTTCTAGTTGGGTTTAGGGTTTTTAATAGGATGTTGTAGATAGGTATTTATGGAGGTTATATTGAAACTGTTGATTTGATTTTTCACCTAAGTTGTTCTTAATGCTTATCTTAGGCGAAAGTCTAGATATGCTTTTAGATGTTACTCGACAAGAGAAGTTGCAATGGAACGTTGGATTGTAACCTATGTGAGCAAAGTATCCCTAGACAACGAATGTTGTTAGGAGCTTTGTGAACCTATCGATCCTATACTTAATGCTTGCTTTTAATCTTATATAATAACAACGAAATTTTTTGTTAGGGTTCTTAGCTTACTTGTTATCATTAACAAATTAGGATAACTAGTATTTATGATTAATGAGACACAATGTAATGTTTTTGTACATCAAACTGAAATTACTGAGAATCACTCACTCATATTATCAACGTTATACAAATACACACTATACCCAAAAATTACTTAGAAACTCAAGGAAAAAAAAGATGAAATAAATTTGTATGAAATTCAAATTTGTGATTACTTGCAGTATGTTAACACAATGGTATAGTTTAGGTATGAATTTAACATATTACAATTGTGGAGGTATTAAAAAAAAAAACTGATTTTCCCACAAACTCACGTAATTTTTTTTAAGTAGCAGAACACGTGGAATCCACATAGTCAGGATTTTAAAACTTCCACAAAACATAATAAAAGGTAAATACTTTATATAAAATAGTCAAAAGGAGTAAACAATAACGTATAAATAGATAGTAAACAGAGATATTACAAGCCGAGAAAATGAGGATATCGTCATGTTTAGTCAAAGTCAACTTCCAAGAAGCAGGAGAAGGTGTTACAAACGTGGTTGTCCTCCTCAGTAGCTTTCTCCTCTTGAGTATGGCCTCCCTATCGGAGATGTCGTCACCATCTTTGTGTTTCCCCATGAGATTAGACGACAACATTGGTCGATTATTGTTGTGTTGTATTTTAAAGCAACGGTGAGAGATTTAGAAGTCGTTTAAATCACTTCTCTGAAGAAATAGCTTTATTGATGTAAAAAAAAAAATTCAAAACTTTAAAAACTCTAGGTTACTCCCAAATTGAGAGAAACGAGTTTTTGTTTCAAAATTCAGAGAATAAGAGCAAGCGTCGCTTTGGACTTGAAAAATCCAATGATGTTGGAAAGTCAAGAGTCCAAACAATATTGTAAATGACCAAAATACCCTTCTCTCACATTCGGCTTCAAAAATGCACTGATGATAAATTTGGAAGTTGCCAAGAGTTTTTACTTATTAGTTTTGGTCTTGCTTGATTGACTAAGATGCGTCAGTTTGAAAATAGAATGAAAAAGTGTCTTTATGTCTATCCTTGGTTTTAAATAACGAGGTAACACGAATTGAAGCGATGGCATCAATGGTTTGTGGCACAAGAAAAGAACAAAAATATTTTGTAATATTGTAGTTTACTTTTAAACCAAAAGTGTAATCAAAATTATTTGATTTTATTCATAAAATATTTATTTACTTATTTTTTAAACAAAATATGCAGCTAATTAAAATAAACCCTAAACCCTAAATCCTAAACCCTAATTTTTTGCCTAATTTCTTCAACCCAAGTCACGAGTTTGAAGTTGAACATATTCTTTTCTTAGCTGGTGTGACTCTGACCATTCGGATCAACCCACCACGACACAACTTTGAGGTTATTTCATTATCCCTTTTGATTACAACTCTTATTTGATAATACCAGAGAGACAAGGGACCATATAATCTTCTCTTGTCCATATGAAGATGCAGTTTGCAGGAACATGATCTCGATTAGAATCAAGGGTTGGCATCGAAAATAACAACAAGCTGACGTGGAGGTTCAAGCTGACTTGGATGCCTTGGAGATACAGAGTAACCCTTCAAGGAAGCTTCAGATGACTCGAAGAGGAGATCAGCTGATTGTGGCAACACGAAGATATGAAGAATATCCTTGTTTCCTTAGAAGCTTGAGTAAAGATTCTAGGGTTATGGGTTAGATAGTATAAGTATTTTAGAGGATGGTGCAAACTACCTCACGACACTGAAGGCTATTACTGTGATATTGTAAACTTTGAAGCGATAGAGAAAATCGATTTCAAAGGGTGAGTGTTGTCCCTTCCCTTTGTTAATCTCTAGATGGTGATTATACTTAAAGAAGAAAGGCTTAGTCTTGTTTTTAGTCGGGTACAACCTTGGATAGATTAGTTTGTGTAAAAGCCGAGATAGATTAATCTTGTAAGAGATTCATTATCAATAAGAACAAGTAAAAGTGTTGGTCTTGGCGCTTTCGAAGACAATCAGCGTGATGTGTGTTTATCAGCATATTTTGTATCCTATGTACCTTTACAATTGGTATCGGAGAAGACACCTAATAAAGGGATTTGCTTATCCTTTACTCAGGTGAGATCATGCGATAGGGTATGGAGACCTCAACACAAGAATTTGTGGCGCTGATGAAATCACTGAAATTTGATGTGTAACACTATGGGTACTAGAAAGGGCAAATGAAACAGCATATTCTGAGCACCGACATGGAAGCCTGGTTTGCTGTCGAAGACCGGTGGGAACATCCAAACACAAAAAATGAGGTTGATGAAGTCGTCAGTAAACCTAAGAACCCTACAAGAAAACAGCGTATAACCGACGGTCAAATCCGTCGGTAATCATCGGTCCTATGTCGTCGGTTTTCTTTTGCCGTCGGTTTTCAGTCGGTTTTAACAGACGGTAAACTGACGGCATGTGGTGGTCGGTAAAACCGTCGGTATGCCGTCGGTAATTTACGACGGACTTTGCGACGGATGACCGTCGCTAAAAACCGACGGACACCGACGGATTGTACCGACGGAATACCGACGGTCCTATCCGTAGCAAATTACCGACGGAAAACCGACGGGTATATCTGTAGCAAAAAACCGACGGACAAACCGACGGTTGTTTACCGACGGTAAAAAGCGACGGGTCAGACCGTCGGTTTTTTTTAAAAAGTCACGGACAAGCCGTCGGTTTTTTTAGAAAAGCAACGGCAAATCGACGGAACTTGCCGTCGGTATTTGTGAAAAGCAACGGGAAACCGACGGCAAACCGACGGAATATTTAAAAATTAATTAAAATTTTTTATTTCTGATTTTAAATTAATGTTATTATTAATATAATTTGAATTGTAAAATTATTTAAATAATTAGAAATTTAATAAAATCGATATTAAAACTAAATTATATTAAAAATATAATTTAAATATTCAACATTAAAAAGAAAATTAATAAAAACCAAATTTAAATATTCAAGTTTAAGAAAGAAATAAATGAAAAATAGAAAAACGAAATCTACGGGTTTCTCGGGAAAGCACGCCTCATCTCGGCCATGAAGCGGTCCATCTCTTCAAGCTTCCTCTTTGTTTCCCTCCACTCTTCTTCCATCTCTTCGGCTCTTCTCCGGTTTTCAGCCCTTTCCTCTTCCATTTGTTGCTCCAAAAGCGCAATCCGAGCTTCTTTCTCCTTGAGCTCCTCCGCGAGCGAAGGATCGGTGAATGATTGAGAAGATGACGAAGACCGACCAAGGGATCTAACTCTTTGGGTTAGATTTCCTAACCCAAAGACACGACCCTTGGTCTTCGGAGTTTCCTGCAATTTAAAACAAAATTAGTAATTAAGAAATAAGAAATAAATCAGAAAATAAAAATTAAATTAACGAGTTACGTACCTCAAGAAAGATTTGGTTGATCACATCCGGAGAGAGATCAATAGAGTTTGATCCTTGAGACATCGCGGTTTCTTCAACTCTCTTCGACGAAGTCCCGAACACTTCCCTCGCCACACCGTCCTGAATTTCGTTAGTTTGTCGGTTGGTGTGCGTATACTCCATCAACTTTAAATGATGAGGATGCACACCATCCCGAACAAACTAAATAATACAAACACCATTAGTTAATAAATATTAGTTAATAAATATTAATAAAGACAAAAACATTGAAAACAAATTTAAAAACTTACAAGTTCTTGCTCGCGGGACTTGTAGCTCTTTGCTCCAGAGTTGTGAGTTGCAATTCCTTTCCCGCCTCTGTTGCTCAGCCGGTTCTCGGAGTTCTTCTTCGAGAGTGCTTTAGTATCCTCCTGCTCCCAGTAAATCTTCAGGCCGTCGAAGACTCTCGGGTTCACGTACTTCGGCGTCTTCCCTTTCGCCCAACGTTGCTTCCACTCGTTGATTGTCCTCTTATAGTGTTCTTTCGCCAGAGAGTTGAACTCTTTACGCACCTCGTGAGTGTGCTGGGGAGCCCATGTAAAATCTTGCTACAAATAAGAAAAAACAATTGTTAATATAGTTAAAGTATTGAAAATATGAAAAAATATGAAAAAATTAAAACTTACAGCGAATTGTCGAAACCATAATTCTTTATCAGAATCTGGCATGGACGAGTATTTTGGATAGGGCTCCTGCAAAAGTCCATGCATCATGCGCAAAATCGACTTCGTGATGCCGTTAGCCGTATATCCAAACCTAAAAACAAATATTTAAAAACATTAGTTAAGATGATTATAAAACAAAAAGCGCAATAGATTTCTTATTAAAATACTTACCATGTCGTACCCTCGCTAAGGTTGGGATCAAGTCGAGGCATATGGGTCCTACCCGGTTGCGATAAGAGCTCCTCGATGGTCATTTGCATCGGTCCAACAGACGTCTGGGACTCTGGGACATTGGAAGCAGTAGGAGTCGCCGAAGGGGAACCAACCGGGCGTGGTTGAGTCGAGCGGCCCGGCTGCGACTGAGTCTGACGATAACTACCGTAATCCCTTAAATTACAAAACAAACATAAGTTAAAAATTAAACACATTAATGTTATAAATATAAGAAAACAAAATAAATATGTATTTTTAGAACTTAAAATTAATTCAACAAATATTATAAAATTTTAGAATTTTAGAAAACAAAAAACATAAATTTCAGAATTTTATATTTAAAATTAAAACAACTTTTTAATATCATTACTAAATCTAACAATTACTAAATCTAACAAATTACTAATCTAACAATTACTAAATCTAACAATTTTAACAATTTATTAATACATAAAAATTACTAAAAATTACTAATTTTAACAATTTTAACAATTACTAAAAATTATTAAATCTAACAATTACTAAATTACTAAAAATTACTAAATCTAACAAATTACTAATCTAACAATTACTAAATCTAACAACTTTACATACAATAATCTAACAACATATATACCATTTCAAATCTAACTTACTCATAGCAAATCTACAAATCTACAAATCTACTCTATTCTCACAAAACAAAATCAATTCAAAATCAATATCTAACAACTTTACAATGATATTTTAATGAGAAACTTACATTTGAGATAGAGAGATTAGATGATGGAGTTGAAATCGCCGGAACACGAATCGCTTGAGAGAGAATTTGAGAAAAAACTTTGAGAAAAACGTAGAGAATGAGAGGAAGAAGAAGAGTTTTCGGTTTTATCCCGCAGAAACCGACGGGCGGAGCCGTCGGTAATCCGTCGGTTTCATTAAGTTCGATGAAAAAACCGCGTTTTCCAATTTTTTCGCAAAATTTTAGGCGGTCAAACCCCTAATCCGTCGGTTTTTCCGTCGGTTTCTGAAAAAAAACCGACAGAAATAAAAAAAATTCTGCATGCGATGCTATTGGCTGGTCAACTCGTTGATTTTCGAGGATTACCGACGGCAAAACCGACGGCAAAACCGACGGATTGTAAGAACAGGCCGTCGGTTTTCTAAAAATACCGACGGCATTTTCCATCGGTTTCCTGTAAAAAGCCACGGAAAACCGACGGACGTATGATTTTAGGGTCTATTTAGGGTATGTTTAGGGTTTAGGGTTAGAGAATATGAATAACATTGTTTTAACACTCTAACTATTGATATGAATACCTCTAACCACATATATTAACAATGTATTAAAATTTCATAATCAAAACACATTATTACATAAACTTATATATAACATACATATACTTTCATAAACTAACTTACTCATTTCATAACAAGTTTTAGATAATTTGAAATTTGATCATTTTGGAAATGTTAATGGCTAAAGTAATGTTAAAAATGCATAGTAGGAGACAAATAACATATGATTTAGGAGTTTCGATTCAAAAAACTTTAAAAATATTAAGTTGCGTCGGTTTGCCGTCGGTTTTCCGTCGGTATTATATTAAAAACAGACGGAAAACCGAAGGGTTTTTCAAATAAAATAGAAAATGTGGGGTCCTTGTAGGACCCATGCTCGGAAATGGGTACCTTCCGTTGGTTTTCCGTCGGTTTTTGTTACCAAAACCGACGGAAAATCGACGGTTTTAACGGTTATTTCAAATTCTTATTATCCCATTGAATAATATTAAATTCAACAATGTTATTATCCCACCGACGGAATTTAATATTATTATGTTTTTCCTTAATCTACAATGTTTTTCTTTAATCTATAATACGTTTTGTTTAATTATTTTTTTCCTTAATTTAAAATACATTTTGGTTAATTATTTTTTTCCTTAATCTAAAATACATTTTTCATTATTTAGATTATTTTTTCCTTAATCATTATTTTTTCCTTAATCTAATATGCTTTTCCTTAATCTAAAATACATTTTGGTTTATTATTTTTTTCCATAATCTAAAATACATTTTTTTCATTATTTAGATTATTTTTTTCTTAATCATTATTTTTTCCTTAATCTAACAATTATGTTTTGAAATAACGAAAATGTTAATAAACTTAAAATTTCTTTTTTTAATGATTTAAAATCATTAATGACTTAAAATTTCATAATATGTATATTACATTGTAAATATTCAAATAAAAAAACTAATCAGAGTTAGAAGAGTAATCAGAAGGAATTGAATCAGAATCATCGTCAAATTCATCATGACTCTCTTCAGATTCGTCATCAATTTTGTCATCGGTGTAAGGAGTGAAGTCAACCGCGAGGGTAACTTCAAGAGAATGCTCAACAGGGGCCATAAATCCACTTCCGCTTGGTTGCAAAGGATCGTGATCAGGAACTCCATATAACCTTCCTCTTGGATGTACATGTGTTACGGTAAGCCAAGGGTCTGCCATGTTTGTGACCCGTGGATAGGGAATGTAGCATACCTGTATTAGATATAATTGTAAGTTATTTAAAAATTAATAAAGAAAACAGTGCAAATAAAACGTACTATAAACGACATCTTTATATATACCTGATCTGCTTGTGAACCAAGGATGAAAGGATCATACTTAGTCAATCTTCGGCGAGAATTGACTGATGTAACTCCGAATTTGTCGAAACGAAGACCACGACCAATAAATGGATCGTACCAATCGCAGAGGAACACAATGCATCTTAAGTTAACCATGCCGGGATAGCGAACTTCTAATATCTCTCTAAGAACACCATAATACACGACATCTCCGCTTTGAGAAGAGATGCCGTGATCTACCGTTCGCCGCGTTGATTCCTCTTCTTGAATCCGAAATGCGTATCCCCTCGTGCAATATCTTGGATAAGACTTCACAACGTAGTTAGGGCCGTTGACAAACTCGACTAACCATGTTGGAAATGATTGACCTTTGGAAATCTCATCGGAAACCTGTGAAAAAAATATATTTTTTAAATTAATTAACATCATTTTAAGAAAAAATTTTATGGAAATATTTATAGTATTTAATTAATATAGCTTATAACACTTACGTAATATTTGAGCCAAGACGCAAAATCTCCTTGTTTTACCTCTTCAAGTTGTTCTTCACTATAATCTGAGTAATATGAGCGGATTATCGCCATGTAAATCCTAAATCAAATAGTTAAAAAATGTTATAAATAATTTACTATTTAATAAATTTAAATCATAAATATAATTATTACGTACCTTTCGTACTCTAGAATGTCCTCACAATTGTTGAGAATATACATATGCAAATGCGTATACTCCTGCTCCGTTAGTTTTCGAGACTTCCCTTTTCCACTTAAGCGGCCAATTTGTGTGAACAAATTAGGAACATACACAGGATAACTTGGTCGCTCTCCTCCATCATCATGTCGAGAAGCTCGACGACTCTTCGTTCGAACCTCAGATGGGAAATAATATTCGGCAAAATTTGAAGCTTCTTCGTTGATGCTCTGTGCCACAATTGATCCTTCAACCTTGCTTAAATTTTTGACCTTCTTTTTCAAATGATACATATACCGCTCAAAAGGATACATCCACCGATATTGAACTGGACCACCTAATGCTGCTTCTTGCGGGAGGTGAATTGGTAGATGTTCCATGACATCGAAAAAAGACGGTGGAAATATCTTCTCAAGATTACATAAGATCATGGGGATATTTGTTTCCAAATTGCGGATACCGTCAACTGTTAACGATCTCGAACAAATATCTCGAAAGAAAGCACCAACTCCTGCAAATATTTTTAAAATCAATAAATTAAATATTTGAATATAGTTATATATATAAAATAAATTATATTATTAAATTATAAAATTTACCTGCAATAGCTTCGTGAACATTATCTGGGAGAAGATGTGCAAAAGCAAATGGAAGGAGACGTTGCATCACAACGTGACAATCATGACTCTTCATTCCAATAAACTTCCCTTCTCCAATGTCTACGCAATTACGCAAATTTGATGCGTAACCATCAGGGAACTTAACGTTCTGGATAATCCACTCGAAAAACGTTTCTTTAGAAGGCGCATTTAATCGATACACAGGAATCGGACATTTCCCATTACGCATTACTTCAAGCTCTGGGCGAGAGCAAATATCCGCCAAGTCTAATCTAGACTTTAAATTGTCCTTTGTCTTCCCTTGGACGTTTAGGACAGTGTTCATAATGTTGTCAAAGAAATTTTTCTCAATGTGCATGACATCAAGATTGTGCCTCAACAATTGGTCTTTCCAATACGGCAAATCCCAAAAAATACTCTTCTTATGCCAATTATGATTCGTTCCAGCACCGTCAACAGGATAATGCCCATTACCACCCACGTCAGGAGTCCTTGGTGCTCCAAAATCTCTCAACTGCATCAAAATATCAGAACCACTTACTTCGGGAGGTGGACCATCAAAAACTCTCGTATTCTTCTTAAACAGATTCCTCGTACGACGATAAGGATGGTCGGAGGGTAAAAATCTTCTGTGACAATCAAACCAACATGTCTTTCGCCCATGCCTTAATTGGAATGCATCTGTGTTATCTTGACAATATGGACATGATAAACGTCCATGAGTTGTCCACCCAGATAACATACCAAGTGCTGGAAAATCGCTTATAGTCCACATAAGTACCCCACGCATCTGGAAATTTTGTTGGGTCGATACATCAAATGCTTCAACACCGTGTTCCCATAACATGTTGAGCTCATAAATCAATGGCTGGAGAAACACGTCAAGTGATCTCTTTGGATGTTCTGGTCCAGGAACTAGAACAGTGAGAAACAGAAACTCCCGACGCATACACAACGATGGCGGCAAGTTGTATGGTGTTACGATGACTGGCCACAACGAATATTTTCTTCCATGCTTTCCAAACGGATTAAAACCATCTGTAGATAATCCAAGGTATACATTCCTTCGCTCATATGCAAAATCAGGATATACTCTCTGAAAATGTTTCCATGCTTCTGCATCTGAAGGATGTGTAATCTCTTCTTCTCTTCTGTGCTCTGCATGCCATCTCATTGCCTCTGCCGTCCGCTCAGATTGATATAACCTCTTCAACCTGTCTGTTAACGGTAAATACCACATCCTCTTATATGGTACCCGAACTCGCCCACTAGTTTCTTGAAATCTTGGTTTCCTACACCATTTACACCGTATGCGGTTTTCATCCTCTCTCCAATATATCATACAGTTGTCGATGCAAACATCAATCGTCTGATATGGTAAACCAAGACCAGCAACTAATTTTTGAATCTCGTAATATGATGCCGGAAACAGATTACCCTCAGGCAAAATATCTTTAACAAAATCGGCTATCGCATCTACACAATCTTCTGCCAAATTAAAATCCGTCTTTATGGTCATCAATCGACTAGCAGAAGATAAAGGCGAGTCACCGTCTCTGCATCCACTGTATAGAGATTGTTTTGCTGCATCTAACATATCAAAAAACTGTCGGGCTTCTAAATTTGGTTCTTCTGCCCTTTCTAAAGAAGGTCCCGCCTCTTGCGCTATATTTTCTCTATACGCATCATTAACCATTTGAACAGTACCAACACCATAATCTACTTCCGTTCTATGTTCCTCTACCCTATCCGCAATATAAGGTTCTCTAGAACTACTAGAAGCAGGTAGTTCCCCATGGAGATACCAAACCTTATAACCAGGAGTAAATCCGTAGCGATACAAGTGATTCCATACTAAATCAATCCTAACATTACGCGAATTGTGGCATACAGAACATGGACATTTCAACTTACGGGTTTGTTGCGCGGATGGTTGCTTACATGCCAATTCCATGAATTCCACTACACCTCGTGCATAATCATCTTTTAATAAGTTCGACTCCGGATCCATCATTGGCTCGTCCATCTACGATCGAAAATAATTTGAAGACATGACTTTGATTTTTTTTGGAATTTTTTTGCAATAAGAGGAATCAGATTGATCAATGTTGGAGAAAATGAGCGTGGTTTCATATATATAATGCGCGTGACCGTCGGTTTTCCGTCGGTTTACTGACTGACGGCACGGTGACCGTTGGTTTTTGTCGGTGATCGTCGGTTTTTATCGGTGATCGTCGGTTTTTGTCGGTGTTCAATTTGAAGCCCGTCGGTTTTCCGTCGGTTTACTTACTTTTTTACCAACGGGCAAGGTGACCGTCGGTTTTTCGTCGGTTTACTTACTTTTTTACCGACGGGCAAGGTGACCGTCGGTTTTTGTCGGTGTTCGTCGGTTTTTGTCGGTGCCCGTCGGTTTGCCGTCGGTTTTTTTTGTTTTTTACCGACGGGTTACAATCTGTCGGTTTTTACCAACGGGCAAGGTGACCGTCGGTTTTTCGTCGGTTTACTTACTTTTTTACCGACGGGCAAGGTGACCGTCGGTTTTTGTCGGTGTTCGTCGGTTTTTGTCGGTGCCCGTCGGTTTGCCGTCGGTTTTTTTTGTTTTTTACCGACGGGTTACAATCTGTCGGTTTTTACCGACGAATTACCGACGGGTACCGACGACCACGTTGCCGTCGGTTTGCCATGAGTAATCCGTCAGTTTTTACCAACGGATTGCGGTGCTGTCGGTTTGCCCTGTGTTTTCTTGTAGTGGAAGTCATGGACAACAGATGAGAAGAATGAAGCTAAGAACAATTCCAGGGCGATGTCTGCCATCTTCAGCTCTCTCCCAATGAACCATTTCACTAGGGTGCAGTGCAGGGATGCACATCGGCTAAGGAAGCATGATAGATCCTCTAGGTTTCGTTTGAAGGAATTAGAAATTTGAAGCGTACCAAGATTGACATGCTGGCTTAAAATTTTGAAAATCTAACCTTGCAGGATAGCGATATTGTGGATGATTTCAGCAGTAAATTGAGTTAGATCACTCAGGAAGTAGTGGTTCTTGGGAAAAAGTAAAAGGGCAAGAAGCTGGTTAAAAAAAATTCTCAAGAGTCTGCCTGCTAAGTTTCAGTCACACAAATCAGCAATTGATGTATCTTTAAACTCTGATGAGCTGAAATTTGATCAGGTGATAGGTATGATGAAGGCATACGAATTCCAGTTGAAAAAGAAAGAACAGAATTCAGGGCAGGGAGTAGCTCTGCTGGTTGATGACAACCAAGAGGTTGTTACTAAAGAAAAGGTTGGACTCATCGTGCGAAATATTTTCAAAAGCTGGAAAAGGGGAAACCAAGAGAAACAGTAATCCCAGTCCAGGCCAGGAACAAATAAAGAAATTCAATAAACTGAAAAGTGGTGCAGTGAGTGTGAGTGAAGGCGTAGGTCACTACAGATTCGATTGTCCTACAATCAATAGAAAGAATTTTCTAAGATGTTACAACTATAATATATATGGTCATACCAAGACTGAGTGTCATGGAATCATCAAATCAAAAAAGAAATCGTATATCTCCTGGAGTGAAAGTGGCTCTAAAGAGGGTGAAGATGACGAAGTAGAGATACTCAAACAACCTTGTTATCTACCTTAGAATTGTAGGAAAAAAAAACAGGATGTCATTATGGAAGATCAATCTGCTGATGAGTTTGAATATGAGAAATCTACCATTTGCATGGAAGACCAAATCAGCTTGCTGGTTAAAGAACTAACTCTGAAAAAGGAAGAAAATCAGAAACTCTTCAGGGAGAACAAGGGGTTGATTGACATTATCATCAAACTCAGGAGTGACATGGAGATTGAAAAGACCAAGTCAATGGGATTGGAAAGGCAGTTGACAGATCAACATAGGAACATCAAGATGCTGAGCAAGGGCACTAAGGACCTTGACAAGTTATTAACCTTTGGCAAAACAAGTAATGTTAACTGGGGTCTTGGTTACAATGGAGCTAATTCGAGTGGCACAACTCGGTTTGTTAAAGGGTCAGTGACAAGCCCAAGAGTAGCAGAACAATAGTCTGGTACGGCAAATTCAGCTCGTAGAAGTGGTCGGGTTATAGTGGAGCTAATCCAAGTGGCACAACTCAGTTTTTTAAAGGGTTTGGACCTAATCCAAACAATGCAGAACAATAGCGTGGTATGGCTGTCTCAGGTTACAGAAGTAACCAGAAGCTGAGTGGAAGCAACCAAAGTTATACGGATCCAGTCGTGAAACTCACTTCCAAAACTGGATGATGCAAAACTTTCCCAAAGACTTAGTCTCTAGGTAGGTAGAAGGATAATCCTCGACTTCAAAGGACCCACAGAGCACGGACCAGAGGTATATTAAACCAAACACCCAATACTCGACTTAACACGCTCCAAAAAAACAAGACGGTGGAAACGTCCGAATGAAGAACCTGCGGAGCACAAACACGAGGTATATTAAACCAAAGACCCAATACTTGACTTAACACGCTTCTACACTCTTCGGTCAGCGAATGGCCACACAAGTGTGATGGAAAACACTTGATAAACCGGTTGATCGTTTGGATCTCACACCCAATGATCAAAAAGTTCACAAGGAACTCAAAAGAGAATCACTCTCAAAGAAAAGGTTTTTAATAAAAAGTTGGATGTTTTTTTCCAATGGAGATTACATGATTATAAAGGCAAAGAAACTTGAAAGATAAGATATAAATTAAATTATCTTGAAAATCAAAAGAAATAAAGATAGTAAGTTGAATGAGAATTCAGCTTTTGGTGTTCCCCTTCTCTCAAAATCACTTTTGGCCTTCATTTTCGTCATTATTCATGGCCACAAAAATGAGACAATTATTTTGGGTTTTCTTAGACTTGAATTAGGCTCAAAGTGGACAGGACTTGATGTACTTCCTCCCCAAAATAATGTTGGATGTTCTCCTTGCCCAAAAGCTCTTGAATCAGCCCATTAAGTGCCTCTTTGATCCCCTTAGTTTTAGCTCTCGTCACTGGTCCAACGGGTACAAGCAATGCATCCTCCACGTTCTTCTTGTTGCTCATGATATTCGTATCATTCCCTTCCTCTTGAAAAGGATTTTACCTCAAATCAGGTTCACCTACATCAAACGGAGTCAAGTCAGAAACGCTAATAGAATTGCTCACATCATACTCACCTTGCAAGTCTAGCTTGTAATCATTGTCGTTGAGCTGTTATAAGACTTGGAATGGACAATCTCCTCTTGGTTTTAGTTTATGTTGGCCTTTCAAATACTTTAAAGATTCATTATTTGTATGAATTACGAACTCATTAGGCCATAAGTAATGATGTCATGTTTGCAAAGCCCAAACAAGTGCATACAGCTCTTTGTCATATGTAGGATAGTTCAAAGTAGCTCCTCCAATCTTCTCACTGAAATAAGCTATGGGCTTCTTCTCTTGCATAAACACAGCTCCAATACCAGATGCATCGCACTCAATTTCAAAACTTTTAAGGAAATTTGGCAAAGATAAGAGTGGTGCATTTGTAAGCTTCTCTTCAAGCCTTGGAATGCTTCTTCTTGTGCTTTATCCCATTTAAATCCTACATCCTTTTTGATCACCTCAGTCAATGGTGCAGCAATAGTGCTAAAGTCTTTCACAATCTTGGATAAAAACCAGCAAGTCTATGAAACCTCCGCACTTTTCCAGCAGTCTTTGGACTAGGATACTCTTGAATAGCCTTTATTTTCTCTTCATCAACCTGTATATCCTGTGCACTCACAACAAAGCCTAGAAACACAAGATTATCCGTGCAAAAGGTATACTTCTTTAGATTAGCAAACAATTTTTCTTTTCTTAGAACTTCTAAAACAGATTTTAGATGCTCAGCATGTTCATTTAAGTTTTTGCTATAGACCAGAATGTCATCAAAATAGACAAAAACAAAGACTCAAATGAAAGATCTCAAAACATGATTTCTCATGCTGGGTGCATTAGTTAAACCAAAATGCATCACTAACCACTCATATAAACCATGTTTTGTTTTAAAAGCAGTTTTCCACTCATCACTTTCTTTCATCCTAATCTGGTGATAACCACTCTTAAGATCAATCTTGGAAAATACACAAGAACCATGCAATTCATCAAGCATATCATTCAAGCGAGAAATGGGATGTCGATACTTTACCGTGATGTTGTTGATGGCTCTACAGTCTACACATATTTTCCACGTTCCATCCTTCTTAGGAACTAGCAAAACTGGAACAACATATGGACTCATGCTTTCTTGAATGTACCCCATCTCCAACAGCTCACCAACTTGCCTTTGAAGCTCTTTTGTCTCCTCTGGATTTGTTCTATAGGCTGGCCGGTTAGGAATGGATGCTCCTGGTACAAAGTCAATATGGTGCTCAATCCCACTAATTCTTGAAAAACCATGAGGTATCTCATCAGGAAAAATGTCTTCATAGTCTTGTAACAAAGCAACACCAAAACTAGCAAAAACTGGGTCAATTTCGTTAGAGTTGAAAAGAGCCTCCTTGTGCATAAGCAAAAACATAGGCTGTTTTGAAAACATTGCTCTCTTTATCTCACTATCTCTCTCAAAGAAGTTGATGTGTTTCCTCATGGGTGTACTCTCAAAGGCCTTTTCTGGGTTTTTCTCAAGGTCTCACTCTCTTTTTGGTGGTAAGTGTTTGGCTTACTCATAGCTTGTTGTTCCTCCTTTTGTTTCAACACTAATAGATCTTGGTAAACCTCTTGTGGTGTCAAAGGAACAAGAGTAACATTTCTGCCCATGGCACTTATAGCATTGCACATCACGATTACATATGTTAGAAGATTCAGTTTTACCTCGGATTTCCTTAAGTGTAGTGGATGGTGTTGTGGACAGCTTTGTTTCAACACTTAGTTTTAGGACTGCTCTTATTTCTCTAGAAAAGCTCGGTTTCAAATCAGTAGTACTCGAACCCAATTGACGTGTTGTACCCCTCCTCTTGAGCTGCTGCTCAATTAAACCCGCCTTATGAAGCATATATTTTAACTCCACCTTATGCTACATTTGCACTTTATCTTGAATCTCACGATTCATACCACTTAGAAATCTCGCTATTGTTGCTTCTCTGTCTTCTTCGACATTAACTCTCAACATGAGCATTTCCAACTCCTAGAAATAATCCTCAACACATCGGTTGCCTTGATTCAATCTTCGTAGCTTATGATGTAGTTCTCGTTGATTATGGTTGGAGTACAAAACCTTTCCTCATAACAGCTTTCATCTCAGCTTACATCTCAATAGGGTACTCGCCATTCCATCTCCTGCTTGTCACCAATTGATCCCACCAGTTAATAGCATAATCACAAAATTCAATGGCTACAACGCGTACCTTCCTAATTTCAAAGTAGTTTTGCAAACCAAAAACCAACTCGATCTTTTTCTCCCACTCTAGATATGCATATGGATCGTTCTTCCCATGGAATGTAGGAATCTTCAACTTAATATTCCCTAAATTATCATCAGCTCGATCCCTTGCTTCTCTAGCACGTCTCGGTCTCCTACGGCTCCCCATAGATGAATAACCATCACGACTGTAGTAGTCTTCAACCTCATAATCCCTTGGTGCCCGAAAGTCTTCTATTTCTCTCCTTGGTGGATTAGGCAAATTTTGTGGATGGCTTTGCTGAACCTCCTCCTGCATCCGGTCCAATCTTTCATGAACTGCATCCATCTCAATCCTAATCATCCGTCGCATCTCTCTCATTAAGGCTTGCATTTGAAGGTTTGGAAAGGCAGCGTGTTGATCTTCTCCATCACCATTGTTATTGCCATTGTTTTCTTTGTGATTAGACATGTAATAAACCTGCAAAACTACCGTTAGAAGATAAAACAATTCCTCACAATCTCTCAAGTGTTTTGCTCAACAAGTGTTTCACTCAATCTCACTTTCTTTCTCTCTTGTGATCTCCCAAAGAGTTCTTATAGAACTAACCAAAACCTTAGAATGTTTTCCCCAAAGTATATCAAAAGATCAAACCAAAGAGATAAAAACTCAAAAGGTGTTACAGTAGTCGAAAAATGAAGTGTGGTCTAGTCTGGTCCCGTCTGGTTAAGTCGGGAAATCAAGTCTGGTGAAGTTTGGTGAAGTCTAGTGGAAACCAAGTCTGGTGAAGTCTGGAAACCAAGTCTGGTGAAGTCTAGAAAGCAAATTTTTTTCTCTTTTTTTCTCTTTTTTTAATCTGTTTTCTTTTTTTTTTCTTGTTGTTTCTTTCTTTTTTTTTGTGTTACTGGTTACGAAAAATATAAATGGAAACTTGATTTAAAAGAAAAGAAGGTGAAAAGGTAGAAGATGAATGAAGAAGATGAAAAGATGAGAAGATGAAAAGATAATAGAATGATATTTCCAAACGTAGAGATCCTTGCTCTGATACCAAATAATACGAATCTGGTCGTGAAACTCACTTCCAAAACCGGATGATGCGGAACTTTCCAAAGTAGTTAGTCTCTAGGTAGGTAGAAGGAAAATTCTCGACTTCAAAGGACCCGCGGAGCACGAACCATAGGTATATTAAATCAAAGACCTAATACTCGACTTAACACGCTCTAAATAAACAACACGGTGGAAACGTCTGAATGAAGAACCCGCGGAGCACGAACCAGAGGTATATTAAACTAAAGACCCAATACTCGACGAAACACGCTTCTACACTCTTCGGTCAGTGAATGGCCACATAAGTGTGATGGAAAACACTTGATAAACCGGTTGATCGTTTGGATCTTACACCCAAATATCGAAAAGTCAACAAGGAACTCAAAAGAGAATCACTCTCAAAGAAAAGGTTTTTAATAAAAGGTTGGATGTCTTTCTCCAATGGAGATTATAGGATTATAAAGGGAAAAAAAACTTGAAAGACAAGATATAAATTAAATTGTCTTGAAAACTAAAAGAAATAAAGATAGTAAGTTGAATAAGAATTCAACTTTTGGTGTTCACCTTACCTCAAAATAACTTTTGACATTCATTTTAGTCATTCTACATGGCCACAAAAATGAGACATTTATTTTGGGCTTTCTTGGACTTGAATTAGGCTCAAAGTGGGTTGGACTTGATGTACTTCCTCCCAAAAGATCAGGAAACAACTGTTATATGTGGAAATCAAATCAGAAGTGTATGAGTGTAACTCAAGATAGTGAAGCAAATGTTTGGTAAAAGTTGTGACATTTGAACGTTCGGACAATGGTGAAATTGGCACATTAGGATTTTATTCGGGGCATACCTAGGCCGGCCAAAGATCCCACATTTTTAAACGGACAATGTAACATGGGAAAAACAGGTCAGAGTGCAACATAAAGGTATTCAAGACGTCATAACAAAGAATGCTCTGGAGTTGGTGCATATGGACTTGATTGGACCAATCCAAGTTGAATCTCTAACAAGTAAAAGGTACATTCTTTTTGTTATTGATGACTTCCCACAATATACTTGGGTCAGATTTCTGCGGAAAAAATCAGACACCTTTGAGTAAATCAAGCCGGTTTTACATGAAGAAGATGAGTTTCAAAATTTTAGCTCTTCAAGTAAATAATGAGAAATGGGGGATCAAGGCTATCAGAAGTGATAGTATGGAATTACACATAATTTTTCCGCTCCTTGCAAGCCACAATGGTGTTGTCAAACGTAAGAACATGACTCTGTAGGAAATAGCAAGAGCAATGCTACATGGAATCAAGTCTCTCAGAGGTTCTGGGTTGAGGCTGTCAACATAGCGTGCTACATCATCAACATGGTGTTTGTCAGTAAAGGGTTAAACAAAAATCCTTATGAACTGTGGAAAGGGAAAACACCATGTGAGCTACTTTCATGTGTTTGGGTGTACTTGATATATCCTGAATGAGAAGGACCAGTTAGGGAAATTTGATTCTAAGAGTGACAAATGAATGTTCTTGGGCTACTCGAGCATTGGTGTTGCCTAGAGTCTATAACAAGAGGATTCAAACAGTTCAAGAAACGGTCAATATTGTGTTCAATTACTCATCCTTCCAAAGACTGCAAGTTGTGCCTCTTAGCTCAAGTGGGAGTCAGGAAACAGCTGAAGAAGAGGTGCCAAGAACTGAAGACGGTCAGAAGACTGTTGCAGGAGATAACCGGACTAATATTGATGAACCATCTACAGGTGTGCATCAAAATCACTCCAAGAATGTTGTCATAGGAGATGTTCAAGAGGGAAGAGTTACCCGAGGAGTACACATAAATTTCAAATAGTTAGCTGAGAAGAAAAAGTCCACTGAAGAGCAACAGAACACAAAGCTGGTGAGATTTGCGTGTTTTGTCTCTACTATAAAACCCAAGAATCACAAGGAGGCGATGGTCGATAAAAATTGGATTATAGCCATTTAGGAGGAGCTCGAACAATTCAAGCGCAGTGATGTGTGGGACTTGACTTGTCAGCCACAGGATGTTAATGTGGTAGGAACTAAATGGATCTTTAAGACAAAGAAAGATGAGAATGGTCATGTGGTCAGATACAAGACTCGCTTGGTTGCCCAAGGATACTCTCAGATTGAAGGAATATATGTTGATGAAACATTTGCACCGGTGGCAAGGAGATTTCTGTTCGGGATGGCATGTGTGTTGAAATTCAAACTATTTCAGATGGATGTAAAAAGTGCATTTTTCAATGGAGTTCTACAAGAAGAAGTTTACGTTGAGTAACCAAAAGGGTTTGAAGATCCAGAACATCCAAGTCATGTCTACAAACTAAAGAAGGCTCTATTTGTGTTGAAGAAGGCACCAAGGGCCTGGTATGAGTGTCTCACGCACTTTTTGATCCAGCAGGGATACACAAAAGAGAGTGTAGACAAGACTCTGTTTATTTTACAAAAGGGTAACAAACTAATGATCATTCAAATTTACGTGGATGATATTATATTTAGAGCAACATCTTAGCACTTAGTAGATCAGTTATAAGAGTGCATGACTCAATAGTTTGAGATGAGTACGTGCGGAGAGTTGAATTACTTCTTTGGGCTGCAAGTGAGACAAATTGATGATGGGATATTTGTATCCCAAAGCACTTATGCTAAGGGATTGATTACGCGCTTTGGGATGGAGACTAGCAAGAAAGTCAAAACTCTGATGGGGGTTAGTAACAAATTGTCAAAAGATGAAACCGGTGAAGACGTTGATGAAAGGTTGTATAGAGGCATGATCAAAAGTTTGCTATATCTAACGGCCAGCACACCAGATTTGTGTTTGTTAGTAGGAATTTGTGCTAGATATCAGGCCAAGCCAAAGGTGTCATACTTGCTGGCTATTAAAAGAATCATCAAGTATGTGAAAAGGACAGTGAATCTCGGAATTTATTACACCAAAGACACCACTCAGGGTCTGATGGGCTATTGTGATGCTGATCAGTTACTCACCAAAGGAAAATGCCAGCTGTCTAATCCATGTTGATTAGCTCAAACTAAAGGCATGGTAGTGTGAAAGACTAGTCATTGAACCTGAGATGCAACATTCCGATTCTTCAAAGATTCACAAGGTTATGATAGTTTATGGCTGATTCCTCAACCAAAGAATTGGCACGTAACAAGTATGTGATCTCCTAATATGTATGAAGCAGTGTGGTACTAGTACTCATATGGTCTAACAATAATTATAGTTTGCTCACTTTGCTATGTTTTTGACTGAGAGTTATGCATACTAAGCAGGGGGAGATGGTAAATTGGGGGGAGTCTGTTTTGAAGGGTGTTGTTGGGTTCTTGCAAACTAGTTGTTGTCGAAGGGTTTTCATGTTTGCATGCTGGCAAGATGTTGTGTGTTCTTTCTTTCATGTATGCTTTACATGTATCACAGGGTAAGAACATAATAATTGCTTGAGTATCGAACTCAGTCAAAAAAGAGGAGATTTGAGATGCAGTTTTCAGGAACAAGATCTCGATTAGAATCAAGGGTCTGCATCGGAGAACAACACCAAGTTGACGTGGAGGTGCAAGCTGACGTGGATGTTTTGGAGATACAGAATAACCCTTCAAAGAAGCTTCAGACGCCTCGAAGAGAAGATTAGCTGATTATGGCATCACGAAGATATGGAGGATATCCTTGTTTCCTTAGAAGCTTGAGTAAAGATTCTATGGTTATGGGTTGGGTGGTATAAGTAGTTTAGAGGATGGTGCAAACCACATCAAAAGGTGATTGTTGTCCCTTCTCTTTGTTAATCTCGAGAATGTGATTATACTTAAGGAAGAGAGGCTTAGTTTTGTTTTTAGTTGGGTACAACTTTGTGTAGATTAGGTTGTGTAAAAGCCGAGATAGATTAATCTTGTAAGAGATTAATTATCAATAAAAACAAGTAAAAGCATTGGTTTTGGTGCTTTCCAAGACAATTAACATGTTGTGTGTTTATCAGCATATTGTATATCCTTTGTTTCTTTACACCAAACTCTCCTGCGATATTGAAAAACTTAGCTCAACGACTCCTCACCACAAACTATTCGACGGATTGGCATCAATTGAATACATTACTATGCAACCTAATTCCACTTCGGCTCAATCTATTCTTTCTCCGGTATGTATTCCAAGCCACACTATATCATATTTTGTGTGAGAGAAATGCGAGGCGGCATGGGGACATACAATCTCCAAATGATAGGCTAATCATACTCATTGATAAGAATGTTCAAAATCGAACAGTTCAATCAGAGACTTGGGAGATTATAACTACGATGACGGCCTAAGGATGTGGTTTTCTACTCGATTAACTTCATAAGCAAGACATGTTCTATACTCTCAAACTCTCTCATCTCCTCTATGTTTTCTTATTTTCTAATATTTTAGAACAAACTGATGCATTCATTGTACTACAGTTTTTTTTAATACAATTGTACATTTTATTCAAAAAGAACAAGATAATTAATTAATTCTTTAGTTTAATTAAATTAAATCTTATTTTAATTTATTTTATTTTGTTATAATCATTGCTATCGTTCGTTTCGTCGTCTCGCGATTTAAAATCACATCGTTAAAAAGTTCAGCAACTCAAAATAGCTGATGATGGTTGCTGTCATTGATGACTGTTAAACGAATAAGGCCAATACTAACTTGTTTCATCGCTTTCGAAACACATTTTTCACTAACTCTAAATGGTGTCGTGCTTAAATTATATTTTTAGTTCAAACCACGATTGATTAATAGTAATCCACTCGAAAAATAGATTGTTGACCGCTTCCTAATCTTGTTGCATTGTCCAAGTGAGAGCCAGCTACGACTACCCAATCGTGTGAACAATGATTTGTCTGCTGTCGCTAAGGACTTTTGAGGATCATACTCATTTGCAGTTTGGCTCATTTGGATCTTGTTGTACTTTAGTGTATTGTGATCAATTGATTTAGTGATCCAAGTTTTATTTTCAAGTAGGAAGAGGTTGGGTCTGTAAATCGTGGCTTAGGACATCAATGGGCTTTGGTTAGGTTCATTTGTTATATCAACGTTAAAGCTCTCTACATAGGCCCGTCACCTTTACCATTTTTCATCTTTTTTTACTTTGATCAAAAAATCAAAAACCTCCATTAAAAGACTATGTATTTATCCTCAATTTTTTTCAAGAAAACAAAGATTGTAAACACAAAGTTGTGCACTCCACGTTTTTATATTTGTACTATAGTTATTTAGTCGTAAGTTCTTTTTTTCTATCTTGTCCATATTCTCCACCTCAATTTTATCACTTCTTCCACTATATAATATGTAAATGATCTCATTTTCATCAATTATAGATAGAAAAAAAGAGAAATTCCTTCAAATACCACTAAATAAGTTTATTTTCCAAACATACCATAATAAATTTAATTTTCCAAAAATACCATTAAAAATTTTATTTCCGAAAATACCACAAAACTAAAAACTGAATTATAAGGATTTATAATTTAAATATTTAGGTTTGGGTTTAGTATTTTGGGTTTAGCGTTTAGTATTTTGGGTTTAGAGTTTAGTTTTGAGGGTTTAGGGTTTAGTTTTGAGGGTTTAAAGTTTAGTTTTAGTTTTGTGGTATTTTTGGAAATAAAACTTTTTTTGTGGTATTTTTGAAAAATAAAACTTGTTATGGTAGTTTTGGAAAATAAACTTATTTTAGTGGTATTGATGAGAATTGTCCCAAAAAAAAGTACAAGGAATGGTTCATATACAGACAAACCTTAAACGATGTCTTAAACCGAAATGCTAATTTATAGTAGTATACTAGTTCACACAATGTATCCAGACACAATAACTCACTAAATACATTCAATACTAGTTATAGTAGACGATATCTTAAACCAAAGAGAAAAGAATTCAGATACTTGTTTATAGACTTATAGTTGAGATTACGAAAGTACACAAAACAAATAACGATCAAATCTTATATATAAAAGTAAAAAAGGTTCTCCAGGAGATGTCACATTAGCATGTAAAAAAAATGACACGTGCTAATATATTTCTAAAACATTTTTAAAAAAATATATGAAAGATTCACTATTTTTCCTTTATTTTTTTAATGGAGTTTTGAATTTTGTTTAAGTCGGCCAGCCTCTATATAAATGGATCTTGCCTCTTCAAATTTCATCCAATCGATCACATATTCACTCTCCCTCATTTTGAATTCAATAAAAGCAAAGACTACTGTTCAATGAAAGTTTTCCTGGATCCTTTTCCACATGAAAGTTCTCCTTCTTACACGGCTTGTGTCACCACACCATGACTGCTTTTAGAGCTCCTAGAATAAATGATAAACGAGTAAGTATTGATTCACATTCTAAGATTCTTCTGGTTTGATTTGGATGTTAGGTTTTTCTGAAATAATATTTTTTTGTTTAATTAGTATTATCAGATTCATATATTTTCTCCCCTGTTAGTTTTGCCCTCAACTTACAATGCTAATTCCCAGCTTTTCGACCTTAGTTGTCACCATGCTTGCCCGACAGTTTCTTTTAAACGTATTTTTTTTTTGTGGTTTTCGATAACTTGATTTCTCATATGGTGTCATAATTTGTCTTTTTTTTTTAATTTTTAAGGCTTTTGTATTTGTGGTCTGAGTCCAGTGGTGTCCCCTTAGTGGACCTTGCAAACAAGACAATCTTGCTAGCAAAGTTCATTATCTATGTCTCCTTCCTATGTTTGATTACTCAAACTTTAAAATTCCTTTACACTTAATATAATTGTCTTAAACATTTTTTGTAATGAAAATCCCTTGAAAAAATGAACAACTTTATATATTTCTTATATGCTTTAAACGTTCAAGTGTTTATATTCATTATAGAAGATTGCTTCTGATCTCGAAGACAAAAGAGATTTCTACAACGGTGTACAAAAGTTAAGGGAGATGGACTGTCTCTACCACAACTATGAGGAGAAAGCACGATGGTTGTGGAGACCAAGATTCTTCGTCGGGTTTATGGATCTTATGGGCTCTAGTGATGGGTTAGTCGGCGAGACGTGGAGAGAGGTAACGGTTCGTAATGATAGAGAAGCCCCACAAAAATAGTTTGTGAGATAATATAATCTATGTATTATCATCCCATGGTTATTATTATTGGAAAAATAGCATTCATATTGGCTCCATTTGTAAAGGTTTTTCTTATAGAACAGAAAGGTCGTCAGTTCCTTTATGAAGTTGTTCCTAGTACAAAGAAATTCAATTCCCTAATTAAGACAATGAATAAGCACAACCACGCGAGAAGTGGCATTTGAACTTAGTGTTTGTATGTAAAGAAGTCGGTTTAAAAGTAGCGTAGACAAAAAGATTGGAGAAGAAAATTATGCAAAAGGTTACATGAACCTTCCAATAACTTGTTGGTCAAGCTGCTAAAAAAGATACTTCGGCAAAAAAAAAGTATGATCATGATTCTTTTGGCGGTGTTGCCATGAAGGAAATTGTTGAAACATATGATGATAGCTCCACCAAACAAAATTAGCGGGTTGGCTCGCAACTAATCTCTGAAGGGAGAAAACATATTAATTTGATAATCTCCCTCATTCACTCCTTACATCTTTCTTCTCTTCACCTATCTTTTCCTTGTTAAACTTCTTCATATTTCCTCTACGATTAACATCTTCTTCATCAATCTATGGAGTTACGTTGAACATATTAAGCTTTATAACTTTCTAATTACACTACGAATTTGGTTGATGTTTTGGGAGTTTATCAATTCAACACTTAAAATATTCCCAAAACTTCAATTTTCTAAATTAATTACATAGCATTTGAAATGTGTGTGTGTGTTTTGGGAGTTTACATAGTTTTCTAAATATGTTTGTAAAATATACTTGGGAAAAAGTATCACCCATTTTGTGGTAAATGAAAACCGTGTTCATCATTTACATGCACTAATATGTTGTTTGATAGAGACAATATATGATCAAGGATAGCAATATAACTATCTTTGTATAGTATTTGTCATAATGATTTTTTTTTGTTTCATCGTATGTTATAAACCTAGTCTTTTTTAATTTAATTGTTTACCTAGAAACATAAAAAAGGAGCAAGAATATTTAAATTTGTTGATGATATATGTTTTACAATAGAACTTATGAATTAATCTTAGAAGACAGAGAACAATGCTAATATTTTTTAGACGAAACTATATTTAAAAGTTAGTATTTACTGAAATATTAAAAGTACAAACTACTCATATTTCAAAGGGCTTGAGATTCGGAGAATCTTTAAAGTCACCATACGTAACTGTTCTATATATGAAGTTGACAAAAAAAAACTATTCTATAAATGAAATCATGAGCTAAAAAAAATGCAAACAACCACTACGAATGAAAAAGTTAATACGGAAAAAAGTAAAATAAAATTTTGATAATATCTAATTTTAAACCATTTAAAATAGTTTATTATAAAAGAGTGATCATTATTTCCTATCTAATATATCTATCTCCCATTTTCAAATGTTTTCACCACACATTAAAGAAAGTTAGGTTAATTAAATAAAAGCATATTCTTTTTAAAAATAATATATAAATGAAAACTTAAAACAAAATCGAATGAAACAAAACTTGTGCGTATGCGCCAATAGTCACCTAACGCGTTTAATAGCTTAACATGTAAAAAGAAAGTAAAAAAGTGGGATAGTTAAGTGGAATGAATAAAATAAAAAATGGAAACAGTTATTTCTTTATGCAAAATTTTTTTTCGTATATAATATTATTATTAGGTAATTATATGTTCTGTACCAAATCTAAATTAAAAAAAATTAGACACAATCGACGAAAGCTCCGATGTGGGAGGAGGAGGGGACCGTCTTCGAGACTGAGACACGTTTATATTCTTTCGAAGTGATCTCCACAGACACAACTTTGGAACCTCTAATTAGTTCCACTAATCTCCATATATAATTACTTGTGATTATTTTATTACTGTTGGAACTTGTTTTGCTCCTACAATAACAAGGATTAAGAATCCCAACTACACTTGAGTTCATTGGAATCAACTCCAAACCATTTTAAAAGAAGATATTACACATGACAAATGAATATTTTGTATCATATCAATTTCATTGGCTGATGATTCAACTATCAATAGTTAATTATGCAACTTATGTTTTATGTCCATAGGTTCGAGGTCGTGGAGCTTACTAGATATTGATAAGTCCAATTTATACTTTCTAGATTAAATGTAAACTATTCGGCTTGTTAGATTTGAAAAAATATCACCGATATCTTTAATATATTATAGACGAGTTTTAAACATATTGATCAAGAGGAAGAAATAAGATCATCACTGATATATCATGGTTTTTATCCACTTTCAACCATAATATAAGTCTTTTTTCTAAGCCTTTTTAATAGTTTTAGAATCTTTCAGGTTCTTTTCAAGATGTAGGCGCATCTGGAGCTAAATTGGATTTATGGAAGCTTTTGAAGCATATTGGATCTGAAGCAGTTCAGAGAACTGAATCTCACCATCGATCGACACCTGAGAGGCATCGATCGACACCATCGTTTGGAAGAGACACGATTAAAGTTCTTGGTATCGATCGATACCATTTATAGTATCGATCGATACCAGTAATCAGAACGTGCATCAAGACCCGAAGATAAACCAGAAGTTTTCCTTATTTTTCGAGATAGACTCTTAAACATGTTTTTAGGTATTTAATTAAGTTGTTTTTCAGCCTCCAGAGGTGACACTGGATTTTCTGGAGATAGAGTATTCTTGCAATTGAGTTTTTTGGGAGAAGAACCTTGACTTGAGATTAATGCTTATCCTAGCCTCGCGAACTAGAATCTAATGTTAGGTTGATTAATTGACACGAAAGTGTGATTAATTTCCTGAACTAGTGTTTGGTGAGCAAAAGATCTACTCGCAAAGAAATTTGGTTTAGGATTTTGTGAACAATTGAACTTGACCGTTAATGCTTGTTTAAATTTATAGAATTTGCAAAGGAATTTGGAATTCTAGGTTTAGACATAGATAGTTTTCCCAACGACGGTTGGTTTACTTTACATATGTGTTTCAAGTTCAAGAGCGGAGCTTATTTCATTCCTGACATTTGATTTGATTGATAATTCTGATTTGCCTGCAAACTTTTCTAAGCCTAGCGTTTTTCCCACTGATTTATTACTTCGTTTTTAATCGTTTTGTTACCTTTGATTACATTCATTTCGCTTAGCTTAATTCACATTCTGAAATCTATTGAGTGAACATCTTGAGTCTTTGTGGTTCGACCTCTAGAATACTACAGCTACTGCTTAGATACTTTAGGGTATTATATTTGAGCATATCAAATTTTGGCGCCGTTGCCGGGGACTCTAATTTCACCATTAGATTACGGTTTAGAATTTTGACTAAGTTGTTGAGCATCGATCGACACCCTTCAGGTATCGATCGATACTCGGTTTTAATTTTTGTCACTTACGCGATTTGATTTCTGTGTTTCAGGTGTATGCAGCATCGAGAGACCAGAAGAAGCAAGAACAAGCAGTTGACCAATCTATCCAACAAAGAGCTAGCTGAATTAGAGCGCACGATCAGAAAGCAAAAGAAACAAGCTGAGATGAACAATCCGATTGTGCTCGCTCGTGATGAAGCTGGAGTTTTGAGAGATCAGGAAGGTCACCTGTGTGACGCGCAAGGACAGAGACTTGATGCAGAAGGAAACATTGTTGCCCCTGCACCGATAGCTAGTGAGGTTATCCCACCAGCTGTGCGTGGGAATGTTGGGAATGCTCAGGTTAATCGTGCCAAAACACTTGGGGAATACACCAGACCATATCAGTTCTATGCAAATCGGTCTGCGATTCGTATTCCAACTTTCCAGAGAAATGACGTTGAGCTGTAGCCTGCATACTGCACTCTTGTCGGCCAGCACCCTTTTCATGGTCTTTCTCATGAGCATCCCATGGATCATATTGAGAGGTTTGAAGATTTGGTCACCAGTATCAAATATAATGGAGTGCCCAATGAGTTCCTCTTCTGTAAGCTCTTCCCATACTCTCTTAGTGGAGATGCAGCTTACTGGTTGAAGCAGTTGCCTCCTGATTCTCTGACCACTTGGGAGGAGACTAAGAATGCGTTTCTGAACAATTTCTATGATGATGTGAGATCAGAGGAACTCAGGAACAAGGTCTCCTAGTTTTCTCAGGGAGCAACTGAGGCATTCAAAGCTGTCTGGGTTCGATTTTGGTCTTATCAGAGGGATTGCCCTCACCACGGTTTCTCACAGGTTCAGTTATTGGGAATATTCTTCAGAGGGATCGATTGGAGGTATCAGATGGCTTTGGACGCTTCAAGCAATGAAAAATTTCAACACCAGGTATCCCGAGGACGCTTATATGCTGATTGATAACTTGGCATCTAGCAACAGTACTAAGAATGCAGATTTTGAGAGGAAGAAGCAGAATGGGAACATTGATGGATTGCAAATTGCTGAGGTACATGCTAAGCTGAATTCGGTTCACAATCTGTTAATGGGCAAACAGCAGAAGGCAGTGCATTTTGCTGAAGAGGATGTCAACTACATCAGTGGTAATGGATTTCAGAATTCATCGTACAACCGTAGTTTCACTAACAACCCTCAGCGAGGAGGATTCAAGTCTGACTATAAGTCTGCGAATTTCGGAGCAAATTCCTTTGCTTAGAAGCCATTTCAGAACAGTGGGTACACTCGCACCTATGGAAATTCATCTTACCAGACACCACCTCCGAAGACTCAGGAAAGCAAAGTTGAAACTATGCTTGAACAGATTCTTGAGGGGCAACAAAAGATGACTGTTGATTTTAATGGAAAGATGTATGCCTTGTACACTGATCGAGGTTCTAAACATTCATCAGAAGAAGCTAAAAAACTCAGGTTGCCCAAACTGTAGAAACAGTTAAGAGACAGGATGGTTTCCTTCCAGGAAAAACAGTGAATCCAAGGGAGCATGTTCATGCCATTACTTTGAGAAGTGGAAGAGATGTCACTCCAGGCTTGAAGAAAACCTACTCTCCTAAGCAGCTCATCGATCTTGCTGCAGATGACGACGATGAGATTCCTGGAATTGCCCTAGTATCGATCGATACTCACCCAGTATCGGTCGATACCACTCAACATCGATCGTTGCCCGTTCAAAGTTCTACAGGATCGGTTGCAAAACCACAGGCATCGATCGACACCCCCCCCCAGAAGCTAGATGTAGAGCAATGCTGGAAAAGTTGGTTGTTAAACTCCCGTTCGTAGATGCTATCATGACTGCACCAGCTTTCAGAAAGTACATCAAGAGGATGGTGTCGAGCAATGTGAATCTTGAGGAAGGGGTATTGAGAATCACCCACGAGTGTAGTGCAATTCTTCTCAACAAGATTCCAGAGAAGTTACCAGACCCTGGAAGTTTTGTATTGGATTGCACAATCTTCACTGAGAGGTTCGAACGTTCCCTTTGCGATCTTGGTTCTAGTGTAAACCTCATGCCGTATTCAGTAGCTAAGAGAATGGGGATGACAGACTTCACACCTACTAGAATTTCTCTGATTCTTACTGACCGCTCTGTGCGATTTCCCAAAGGATTGCTTGAGGACGTTCCCACGATTGGAAACTGCTTGGTCCCAACTGATTTCATTGTCCTCGAGTATGATGTTGAACCAAGGGATCCACTTATTTTAGGCAGACCTTTCCTAACCACATTGGTGATCTAATTACGACCTTCAACATGGAAAAGATGATGAAGAAACCAACTATAGATGGTCAGACATTCTTCATCGACACCTTCAGTGAATTATCAGATGAGTACTTCATGAGATTACACCCTGAGAATCCTTTGGAGAGAGCGTTGGTTTGCTCAGCTGAGACAGACATAGTTCCTACTGAGGTTGCTGTTGGTTATGCCACGATCCTTGACAAAAGTACTGAGGCATCGATCGATACCACGAAGAGCATCGATCGATACCATCCCTTTCTTCCCGCGGAGCTGGTAGTGTCTTGTGATAGATCTTATTCGTTCGACGATTGGAGTGAGGAGAGAACTCCTAAACTCGATCTTAAACCACTCCCAGCTAGTTTAGGTATGTTTTCCTTGGCCCTAACTCTACATACCCAGAGATTTTGGAGAAGACAGTTGGCACTACACGTAAGGATTAAGCGCTGAAACTCGACGACGCTCTTAGGGCCTACAGAACCGCGTTCAAAACACCTCTTGGCACCACACCATTCCATTTTCTGTATGGGAAAGCATGTCATCTTCCGGTTGAGATCGAGCACAAGGCAGCTTGGCTACCAAACTTATGAATTTCGACATCAAGTCTGCTGCTCAAAGGCGATTGGTTCAATTGAATGAAATGGATGAGATCAGACAATTTGCCTATAAGAACTCCAAACTGTACAAAGAAAGGAACAAAACCTATCAAGACAAGAAAATCCTTTCTCGCCACTTTGAACCAAATGACCAGGTACTTCTGTACAACTCTCGTTTACAATTGTTTTCTGGGAAATTGCGTTCTCGTTGGTCAGGTCCTTTCACGATCAAGGCAGTCCGACCACATGGCGCGGCCGTGTTGCTGAATGCTGAAGGAAAGGAGTTCACTGTCAATGGTTAGCGGGTGAAACACTACTGGGCGAAAGCCACCATTCCAGATGGCCACATAGTGCCTCTGGCTGAGCCACCAGCTGCCTGATTGATCTCCATGTCAAGCTAACGACATTAAACAAGCGCTTGGTGGGAGGCAACCCACTGGTGAGTCTGTACATACGTTTTTGTTTTGATTTTTTTTTAGTTTTGTTTTTGTTTTGTGTTTTCACGTGAACCAGGTCCAGACGACAAGCATCGATCGACACCCACTGAGTATCGATCGATACCGTAACCAAAGGAGACTTGTGTTGTAACGATGCGAGCATCGATCGATACCACTTACTGTATCGATCGATACTCAGCACCTCGGTAAGTGTTTCTATAAACCCTCGGGTTTCTTGTTCAGCCTCTCATTTTCTCCTATCGCTCGACACCGCCGTATCTCTCTCACTCTCTCACCACTTCTTCAATTCTTCATCATTTTCTTCGATTTTAAACTCTATTCCATTCGGATTTTTGCCCACATTGTCATTCCATTCCTCATTCATTCGATCTACAAGGTAATGTACTCGATTTCCACCCTTTTAGACTCAATGACAGATTCAGTTTTGGTTTTTTCTGATTATGGAGTTTTTAGTTCCATGTCGTGTCTTCTTTCACTCTAGGGGAATGGAATTGATATGATAGGACTAGAATGGATATGATAGGGATGGACTAAATTGAGGATTTCAATTTTAGGTTGATAGAGTTGGATCGCGATACCTCTGTGGGAAACCTCTATGACTATATCTCGAGTATCGATCGATACCCTCTAGGTATCGGTCGATACCTGCACTGATCCGATACACATGCTTATCCCCTATCTGTTTAATCTTGATTTATTCTCAGATGGCTCCCCGCAAGAAAGCACGGCAGGACGACGCCTCCGGTTTCAATCCTCCACGCCGCGAGTTCCGTTTTCAGGATGAGGTTGAAGCATTATGTGGCTCGTTTTGGCATGCCGGCGTCATCACGGCTGTTCTGACCAGGAGTCACTACAGGGTCTTGAAGGGTGGTTTCACAGACAACACAGGCCCTCAGAGCTTCATTGAGGTCCACATTAGTGACCTGAGAGCTGCGCCACGACGATCGCCCTCTCATTCTGCCACTGTTCCTATTGCTCGGCCTCCCAGGCCTAAGAAAGAGGGGAAGAGGATCATTCCGCGATGTGATTGGGCAGGTTTGCCTAAGGAGGAAACCGAGAGCGAGGCCTGCATCTATAGGCCCATAGCCGAAGAGTGGGACGACTACAACACTCTGTTCTACAACGAGTGGCTGCGCGTTGTCATCCTCCCCACATGCTTCATCGATCCTCACACTATGCGCCGTCTGGGTATTGACGTGGAGCTTTCAGCCATGCTCGATAAGATTGGTTTGGGGACACTGCGCTCACGGCAGTACGACCTCTATCCTGACCTTGTTCGCCAGTTCCTCGCGACAGCTTGAGTCTACTACAGAGACGAGGTCCACCGCAATGCTTTGGAGGGCACTTTGACTTTCCTTATCCGAGGGGTTCGTTACAGGCTGCCCATCCCCGACCTCTGCGACATCTACGAGTTCAATCACAATCCTCAGCAGGTAGCTCTACCTACCCAGTTTCATGATGCGCAGGTCTTTTGGCGACACATCCGTCTTGGAGCCTACCACTCCAAGTCTACGACCCAGATAGACGTCTACCATCCGAATCTGCGTTGCATCGTCCGCATTTTGAGCACCAATCTTCTCTGCAAGATGGAGCCGAACAAGCTGAGGATCTCAGAGCTGATCTTACTATACAAGGCTATTGGCGACCTCATCCCTGAGGACAAGTATGAGTGGCCCAAGATGAACCTCGTGGTCAACATGGGCGCTCTCTTTGCACACCATTTGGTCTCCCTGAAGACCAAGCCCTTCTCCGGTCGCAACTAAGCCACTGCGCGGAAGACCGAGTCGGTTGGCAGCCTCCTCACTCCTATATTCATGCACTTCGGCATCTCCACCTCCGAGAGCTCGATTGTCACAGCTCGTTCTCTCATGGATGAGAAGCACATGCAGCACATGCATTGGATGAAGCTAACTCGCCGCTGGTGTCTCCCCATGACAGACGGAGAGCTCTTTGTGCAGCTCCCCAACCGCACTATGACCTATATCGGCGATCACCCATCTCAGCTGCATTTCGATCCCGATCCTAGTCTGCTTTCAGTTGCACCAGCCATGCGTGTACGTGCTCCTCATCAGCTCCAGTCGTTGGTGACGAGGCACCTGCGGATGACTTTGCTGGAAGTCAGCCCTGCCGTTCACAGCGCCGCCAGACATCTGCTCCTCCTCCTTCATTTCCTCCACCACCAGATCTGTCGATGGAGACCGCCACTTTTCAGAGATACGTCGTGGAGAGTTTACAGAGCATCTGGTCCGTTGTCTCTCGCTGACGCTGCATGTCATCCACAGACGCCCACCACTCCACACCCGGTCCTTCATCTCGCTATGCTGTCTCAGATGATGATGATGATTCAGACTATTAGTTCTTTGTTCGTGGGTTTCACGGTTTCTGTCCCTTTTCTTTTATCTTGTTTTTCATTTTGAACTTTTCTATCTCATTGTCAGTACTCTTGAACTTATGGTTATCTTATGATTCTGTTGCTTCTAACTCTGCTCTGGTGATCTAACAGTTTCTCATCTAACATTTGGCTTCACTAGACACGGTTTTGAGTTTCAGACTTACGGAAAAGGACCTTAGTATCGATCGATACATAACTAGCATCGATCGATACTCACCAGGTATCGGTCGATACCGGTTAATCATATCGATCGATACCCACCCATTCCCATGGTACCTTTGACCCACCTTTCAGCCTTTCTGTTCTTATGCTTTCTTTTGCTTCCTCTAGGCTAGATGACACTGGGGACAAAGTTGTTTAAGTCTGGGGGAGGTGGTTACTAATGTTGTGTTTGTTTTTCTTAGAGTCAGTCATCTTTGAGTCAAATTTTTGTTTTATTGAGTCAAAACATGTTGGAGATTAGGAACCTTTGCTTGATTTCATTGTTCTGACTTTGTTTTTAAGTAACCATTGTCACAGAATCAGCTCTAAGATCGACTAATGAAAAATCCAAAGACTAACCAGTTGACTAGGAAACACCCATGTCTCCAGTAAATTTCTTTTAAATCCGAAGCCAAATTTTGCACTTCACCTCTGAGGTTGGTATTCACTGAACTTGATTCATCATTCATATATGACAAAAGAACCCATGCGTTTGAAGATTTTGGTATACCTCTCCCTTGACACACATTGATGCATAAAAGATGAAATGATTTCCGCCGAGTAGAGGGGTAGGAACACTTCCTGTGACCCCATTTTTCTACTTGGATAAGGAATGATCACACAGAGGTCTGAAGCGAGGGGTAGGAACATTTCCCGGAACCCCGTTATTCGCCTAAGACTTTTGATACTTTGAGAGAGGAGAACCAGGGATTCGGTGGCAAACACCATCAATACTTGCGTCTCAAACCTTGATTTGTATATGCAAAGCTAAAAAGAAAAAAAAAATTAAAGAGAACATAAAAAGAGATAAGTCTGGGGGAGAGGAAAACAATACCAAAAGTGTGTAATTTGGGTGGTTCTTTAGTCACGATATCGCATGAGGAAGAATTTAGAAGGTTCCTAAATATCAACAACAGTGATGAAACGGCAATGAAGGATTTAGTATTATTGATGCTACGAGATAATGTGTGGATACTGGGAAGATGCATATGTCTACGGAGAAGTACATGGTGGTCAGATTCGAAACTGTTTAGGTGATGATTGGGAGTTTGGAAAAGGAGTCATTACAATGTTTCAAGAAATGGTGAGTCTCCATGTTTTTCAAACCTCTTTCTCTGTATGGTTTTATGTTTGCTTGAAGGCAAGCAAAGACTAAGTCTGAGGGAGTTGATATATCATGGTTTTTACCCACTTTCAACCATGATATAAGTCCTTTTTCTGAGTCTTTTTAGTAGTTTTAGAATCTTTCAGGTTCTTTTCAAGATGTAGGCACATCTGGAGCTAAATTGGATTTATGGAAGCTTTTGAAGCATATTGGATCTGAAGTAGTTCAGAGAACTGAAGCTCAGCATCGATCGACACCTGAGAGGCATCGATCGATACCTGGGAGGCATCGATCGACACCATCGTTTGGAAGAGACACGATTAAAGTTTTTGGTATCGATCGATACCATTTACAGTATCGGTCGATACCAGTAATCAGAAAGCGCATCAAGACCCGAAGATAAACCAGAAGTTTTTCTTATTTTTTGAGATAGACTCCTAAACGTGTTTTTAGGTATTTAATTAGGTTGTTTTACAGCCTCCAGAGGTGACACTGGATTTTCTGGAGATAAAGTATTCTTGCAATTGATTTTTTTGGGAGAAGAACCTTTAACCCTCTTTGTATTCTTACTCTATTATATTTTATGATATCTATATTATTCATGATGTTTGTTTCATTCACCATGTCTGAGTAGATTCCTTGTTAGGTTTAGGGTTGTTTAAAGGTATTTGATGAATTGTTAGATCTGATTTACTTGTTAAGGAATATCTATAGAGCTTTTCACCTAGACTTGAGATTAATGCTTATTCTAGCCTCGCGAACTAGAATCTGATGTTAGGTTGATTAATTGACACGAAAGTGTGATTAATTTCCTGAACTAGTGTTTGGTGAGCAAAAGACCTACTCGCAAAGAAATTTGGTTTAGGATTTTGTGAACAATTGAACTTGACCGTTAATGCTTGTTTAAATTTATAGAATTTACAAAGGAATTTGGAATTCTAGGTTTAGACATAGATAGTTTTCGCAACGACAGTTGGTTTACTTTACATCTGTGTTTCAAGTTCAAAAGCGGAGCTTAATTCATTCCTGACAATTGATTTGATTGATAATTCTGATTTGCCTGCAAACTTCCCTAAGCCTAGCGTTTTTCCCACTGATTTATTACTTCGTTTTTAATCGTTTTGTTACCTTTGATTACATTCATTTCGCTTAGCTTAATTCATATTCTGAAATCTATTGAGTGAACATCTTGAGTCTTTCTGGTTCGACCCCTAGAATACTACAGCTACTGCTTAGATACTTTAGGGTATTATATTTGAGCATATCAATCACTCGTTCGGACGTCCGTACGTCCGTACCATGTTCGGATGGAACGAGTGAGAAGCCCGAATAGAGAATGAGAAGGAGGCTAAAGACTCAAGATCAGCTAACGCCTCTTTAGGCCTACTTGAGTGTTTAAACAATGAAGGAGCGCATATGGATAAGGAGAAGGGCGAGTGACGTGGACGGTGTGGACCACATATCTAGACCACATGTGTGTGGACCACTTGTGGTCCCTTTAGAGGATTGCGGCGCCTCCTTCTCCTTATGTGCGATTCTAGGTTTAGGGAGCTAACCCCAGGTCGTTTTGGGTCTTCTTTATATAACCTTTATCCCCCATTTGTAAAGACACACTCTCTTCTACGCAATGAAATAAAATTCTCTCTTTTACAATTCTATTCTCTATTTTCCATCTCTTTTCCGCTCATGAATTCTTACAAAACACAATAACCATATGATAAATGATATATACTAAAACGTAAATCGGATGAGGAATTGGAATGTGGGAGTGGACACGAGCTGTGTTTTTTGTCGACAACCTTTGGAAACAAGGGACCATATATTCTTCTTGTGTAGTTTTTCAGGTCAGGTCTGGCAACATCTACCCCAGTGGATACGTGACACCCATTACACTACTTCTTTTCCAGCTCTGCTATTTATAATATCAGGTTCTACTTTTAAAGGCATGAAACGGTTTGTCCTGCGCTATGTCTTCCAAGCAACATTTTACACGTTTTGGTGGGAAAAGAACAAGAGTCGCCACGGGGAACCCCCTCTCTCATTCACTACAGGAAAAGAGGGTATTAATAGCAATTTAGGATAGCGTTTTATGGGTTATGCTATGGTTCACTTTTGGCAAATTATTTCATAGCGTTTCCTAAATTACAAATGCTATGTTATGTTGAGCGGAAAAATAATTTGGCAAGAGCTTAATTTTTAGGTTCATCCAATTATCTGTAATAGCAGTAATTTATTTCTAACGCTATAGTATGCTTTACCGCGAAATTATTTTAGCACCCGCCTAAGTAAAAAAAACAGAAAACCCTAATTCTCTTTTTGCCGGGTTATCAATTAATCAGATAAAACCTTTCTCGATCTCCTTCTCGCCGACTCTCACTGTTCCACAATCTCTATCTTGATCTCTCATTCTCAGCCTCCTTCCCGTCGATCTTACTATCTCTCTTAGCTCTCTCTCTCTGTTGTCAATCTCTGTCTCGATCTCTGTCTTGTTAGTCGATTGATCTCAGTCTCCTTTCCACACTATCAATCGACTTCTTCATCAGTGTAAATCAAATTGGTGTGGTCGAACTAGACATTTAAGGTGAATTTGTGTTTAGGTTTTCGTTATATCTACAAAATTTAGCTTTAATTTTGCATCTTTGGTATTAATCGGTCAGTTTTTTTTTTCTTTTTTGCAGGAAGAACTCGTGAAACTTGTAGCTGTTAAAGGTATTGGATTTTCAATTAGGGACTTCGATTCTAATTTATGTTTTGCATGGTAATTGATTTTTAATTAATTGATCTCTATTTGAATGTTCTTGCAGTTGAGCTTGGTTAATTTACTCACTAATAGGTATGTGAGATTTTGATTAATTGCAAAATGTTTTGGTAGTTATCGGACAAACACTTAAAGTATTTTTGTCGGATTTGTTTTGCAGATAGTCTTCAAAGCTTCAAGTTTATTAATGTCTTTGCTGACTATTTTTACATTGTAAGCTTTTGTTTTCTAACTCTTTGGATCTCCTAACTTTCTTTCAAGTACTGCGTTGATGTGAGTGAATATAATGTCATAGTTTTTTTAGTACTGTCTGATTCCTTTCATCTTATTATCACAAATTGTGTAATTGGTGGTGGAGTTGTTGTCGTATTTGTGATATGGACAAGGCATGGGTTTGGCTACCAAGGTATCAATCTTGTTGATATATATATGAACTTTGTAATTTCATTCATTAATTGATTACAATTGTCAATCTGAATTACATTAAGATATTAACTTTGTATTGTCTGATTTAAACATATAGGGCTAGCCTTGAGTATGAGGAAGGAGCTATACATTTTGTGGCTGAATCAACAAGGAGGTTGGGTAATCCGGCTGAAATTTTATGTCCCTGCATCATTTGCCACAATGTTTGCCATCAACACATAGATACAGTAGTGGATCATCTAGTGATTAATGGTATGGATAAGAAGTACATGAGGAATCCGTGTTGGAGTATTCATGGTGAAAGAAGGGCTGAAAGTGTTCCAACAACTGAATCTGAGGCATTTGATTTGCTAAAGACGACTTATTTTACGGATGAAGGCAGTCCACAGCCGTCGAATGGAGTCGGAGGAGAACATGAGGATGATGTAACTCCAGAAGACTCTGAGTTTAGGAAGAAGTTGAGAGATGCTGAAACTCCATTATACTAGACATATCCCAAGTACAAAAAGGTTTCTGCAATTATGGCCCTTTACCGAATTAAAGTGAAGAGTGGAATGTCAGAGAACTACTTTGATCAACTGCTTACAATAGTTCATGATATGCTACCTGAAGACAATGTGCTGCCAAAGTCTACTGATGCGATGAAGAAGTTTTTGAAGGTTTTTGGGTTTGGATATGATATCATTCATGCATGCAAGAATGATTGTATCCTCTATCAGAAACAATTTGATAAGATGGAAAGTTGTCAAAGATGAAGTACTTCAAGATGGGAAATGGATAAACACAGTGGTGAAGAAAAGAAGGGGATTCTAGCCAAGGTCCTTAGGTATTTTACGATTAAAGAGGATGTTTAGATCAAAACGGCTGGCTGAGGAATTGCGTTGGCATTCCACAAATAAGAGTGAAGATGGTACAATGAGACACCCTGATGATTCTTTATCTTGGGCTCAGGTGAATGATAAATGGCCAGACTTTGCTACTGAAACAAGAAACCTTCGACTCGGTCTTTCTAATAATGGGATGAAACCTTTCTCCATTCAGAACACCAAGTATAGTACGTGACCAGTGTTGTTAGTGAATTACAACATGGCACCTACTATGTGTATGAAGGCTGAGAATATCATGTTGACTTTGTTGATCCCTGGTCCAACAGCTCCGAGTAATAACATTGATGTTTATCTAGCACCATTGATAGATGATTTTATGGATTTTTAGAACGAGGGTATTCAGGTCTACGATTCATTTCTGAAAGAGAACTTCATACTTAGAGCTTTGTTGTTGTGGAGTATCAGTGACTATCCAGCCTTAGGTGTAAAGTGAAGGGGACGCAAGCATGTAATGTATGTGGAAAGGACACGCCCTGTAGGTGGTTAAAGTTAAGTCGAAAGTATGTGTATATGGGCAATAGGAAGAGACTAAGACCTGGACATCCTTACAGACGCAGAAAAGGATGGTTTGACAACACTGTCGAGGAAGGGACTGCAAATAGGATTCAAACTGGTTCTGAAATATTTGAGGTACTGAAGGACTTTAGGAATGATTTTGGAAAACCATTAGATAAGGTAAGTAAGAGAAAGAGAACCGACTTGTTAGAAGATGAAGTTATTTGATATGCTCAAAATAATACCCTAAGGATACTAAAGCAGTGGCTGCAGTATAGTAGGGGTCGAACCACAAAGACTCAGAGAATCACACAATAGATTTCAAGAATCAAATTACGCTAAGCCAAATCAATCAAGCGAGAATATAAATATGCAGAATTAAAAGATGTAAAATCAATGGAGAGGATATAGGCCTAGGGTATTTCTCAGGAAATCAAGGAATGTACGATTTTATTAAATATTATTATTTTCATAATTCTAAATTTTTGTGTAATTTTTCAAAATTTTTAAAAAATTAAAACAAAAAAAATCAACATTATAAACCCTTAACCCTAAACCCAACCCCTAACATATACCCTAAACCCTATTCCCTAAACAAACTTGAAAACTACTTTGATTTTTTTAATGAACAAAATTAATATATGGATATAATACATTTGAGCAATTGTTATATGTTTGAGACTATAATATTTTTGTTTTTTTCTATTATTATATATTTTTGTATATTATTTTTGTTTTTGAGGAATTGTTGTATGTTTGAGACTTTAATATTTTTGTTTTATCGAATATACTTCTAGTATATTGTTTAAAACTTATTCCTATAATTTATTGTTTTAAATTAATTAAATAACTATGATATTATGCAATTCAAAATTTGTGTTGTTATGTAATATTAAAAACAATGTCACATTAAGAAAACGCATTATTGATCGAATTACCAGGAAACTGATATGTTTTAACAGTGATTCAATAGTACTTAAAAAAAAACAAATCAGAGCAACATGATTTAATTATTAGTTTTAAGAGAACCACAAGTTTATCATTAGGCCAAACCACCATACTGCCTACTGCATCGGAAATGTACTTGATTTCTGAATTTTGTCTCCACACAGTGCATCATCGATCTTTGAAACTTCTACCACAGACCTTGCCGCATTGTCACCTAAGGGGACAAAATGAACAACATCTGTTGCATTAGTTGAACATATTCGGCCTTCTGCGACTATTTTTCCTGAGTTTTTTCAATCTAACAAGATGCATTCTC